>JAOBYK010309472.1:7183-18986 GCA_025434845.1 Phenganax subtilis | reverse complement strand
ATATATATATATATATATATATATAAATTTTCTTGAAATTTTGATGTAATATATTGTAATACCAGGTGCAACGCATATTATATGGGGGAACACAATGGGTCATCTTTTAAGCAGCTTGAATTTGCTAATTGCAGCTATTGCGACACGTACACAATGCAAAATGCAATTATTTTCTAAAGTATCTTATCCTATTTATATTTCTACATAAAATACAAAGAAGACGCTAGAGTAATGGCTGTTTATAGGATCAAACATTTTTACTTTGATTTTATCATTTGAAAGTGCAGAAGACCTCGTATATGTTCAGCGAACTCTCTTTATAAAGGCAACGCTCTTGGCACCAACTTTAGTGCCCACCATGGACGACTATTCGCTTAGAGAGATTTAACTGTACTTAATCAAAAAAATATTGTAAGTTTCTTTATGTGAGAAAGTGTTTCGAAAATACTTTTAAGCTCTGAAGGGATCAAGTTAGGGCTTGTTCACATGCGCGATTTTCGCAGCGACTTTTCACCTTTTGAAGCATGTCATCGAGTGGATATCTGGCAAATATACTTGATCCAACAACTCGCCAATGCATTCTACAGCCAATCTGCTTAATCACATACGTTAAAAAGAGAAAAATCTCAGCTGAAATTACCCGTGCAAATGGACCTTTAGTTTCTCTAAAATCACATGAGGCTTTTTCTTTGCCATTCATGGGAACTGGACTATGAAATCACGGTTCATTTTTAGCCTTATTGGAATTGCAAAGGAAATGGGTGCAACTTTTGTTGATGTCCAACCTCCCTTCCGTTTTTCAAGAGGATTGTGAACACACACGACTGTTATTGTGTAAAGAGAACCAAGCTATAATGCGTGAACCATAGAACCTGTCCCTGTAGCGGTGTCTGTGTATACCACGTACAGCATTAATTGAAAAGTAGGCTCCTAATTTGGTACAATGATTCGAATCAAGCATGTGTCCTTATGGGATGTACCCTTTTCGATTTTTCATTTCTTTACAGTTTCCTGCTCAAGTTTCGTTACCAAATACTTTTCATTTGAAAAAGAAAGTCAGCGATATTTACAAGAATATTACTCGAATGACTTGAATCGTAATTATTGAGCAACAGCAATCCAAATAATTTATGTATAGCTATAGGGTGGGCATCAATATGTATAAAATAGACTTTATCAATGCCAAGCATTGAAAGTTCAATTTGTCGTTTTTCAATTTCTTAACGCAGTTTGTAATGATTTCCTTATTGTAATTTCGTCCTTTCCTACAAAGCGCACGCCTTTAGTAAAATGTAAACAGTTGGAGTCTTTTATGTGAAATAGTCCAAGTGCTTTATTTTCAGTCGATTCCGTTTTAAGCATACTATATTTATACGAGGCAAAATCATTCTTATGAAGTTCTCAAGATGAGGAAAAATGCAGTAATAGCTATTGCACAAAAAGCAATGTAATATTCTTGCATAAAGAGCTGCAGCGAGCGCAGTCTTTGTATAGGGACGGCACAGCTTCAGCAAACGATTAACTCTTAAACGTGTATACTTGATGAATCAGCATCATCGATTGCGTTTGATGAGTAAGAATTCTTTACTCAAGCAACAAGTGACATGTGAAGAATTGTTAACGAAGGAAATTGCAATATGGAAAACTTATATCTTAAACAAAACACTTTGAGAAATCAGTATAAAAAAATACAGCAGAAGAAATATGAAGTCATTTTTGCGAATGTTGGATTACAATTTTACAATATATGGTGCATGATGTACACAAACCTTTTTCAAAAAAAGATCTTTCTTTGTTAATAAGAAAAGTGCTTCGAACTTTCGGAAAGAGTGGATAATTTAAATGAGGAAGTTACATACCTACATACAAGAAACGTTTGGAATCTTGCAATAATTTATAGTAATTGACCTATACAATCTAGTATTTGCTGTTTTTTTCAAAATTTATTCGTGTTTATAAGTTGGCACAGATACGTACAAAGACAGGGTGACTTAAAAAGTATTCCTGTTTCTAAGCTACTCCAATTCTCTCTTATAAAACAATTTCCTAGTTTCATTTTCCTTCAACTTTAACGTTTTTAAGACGATCTTTATAGAAGGATTTATTATGTGAGTAAAATTTAAGTTGGATTATTAGCAAAAGATTAATCGATGCAAGATTTAGCTATTTAAGTAGATCAGTTCTTTTGTCAATATTTAGTGCTGTGAAAACAATAAGATCAAAACTCCTGATTTTGAAATCGTATATTTTAGACACTTTGCATTAACAAAAAATGTTTTCTTTCTGTTCTTTGAATACTACCGAGTTGTTTTTCTCTATCAACGTAGGTTTCTATTAACATAGAATTCTCAACTAACAAGGGTTTAGCTTTGAGAGCACTCGTGCTCGATGTACTCAAATGAAAAGACAAAGTTCCTAGTTGGAGTATCCATGTGGGTGGACGATCAAGTGCATTTTCCTGGTTATACTCAAGTTCCAACGTCTACTGATAAAACTTCTCTTTCGCCCGTTTCACTAGCTAAATCAGTCATCTTTTCTGTATTATAGCAAGAACGTGTCATCGTTGAGTAGGGATTTAAAAACATTTGAAAAAAGTTTATACGACTTGGTCATTGATAAATTTTGTCCATTGAAATCGTGTTGTTTTTCATTGATCACCGAAAATGGATGGGAAGACCTTGTTGCTAAGTTATACAATAGAAAAACTAGCAGTCAGCTTTAAACCCGGAGACCAACTGCGAATAAAACATAAAAAGATTAACCTTTCAATATTTGGACTTCACTTCCACCTCTATTTCCAAAAGAGGAGGGTGTAGGTGTAGATTGTTTTGAAAACATACCATTTCAATTTGAACAGCTTATGCCAAGAAAACAATAAGATTCACTTTATTTTTGTGTATTTTGCTTCGGTATATAATTCGCGTACACATGCACCATGCTAGCATGTCTTCTGATATAATTCACGCTCTCCTTCTAGATTACATGTGTTGTCTATCTTCAACTCAATTCATCCTGCACCAATATCATATCCTTGCTTACAAAAGCGACGAACGAGCTTCTTATAACAACATTTCCTACTGAATATGAGCAAGTACCTTAAGAAACTCAATGGTCCTATATGCATTGAGTTATTTAAGATTTCTATATTTTTTCCATCGAATTGTTATGTTAAGGAAATGATGAATTAAAGTTTCAAGTTTGTTTCTCTCTAGTCAATATCGAGTTAAATTTATTATGATATTTTATTATTGTGCAATTTAAGCATATCTTACTTTTACAAACGCACGATGTAAATTAATGATTAAAAAAAACATGGTGAAACCGGCCCTAAATACAATTCTGTGGCTATGAGTCTACTGTATAACTCTCAGTCAAGTCTTTGCTTTAATTTATTATTAGATTGGATTCAAACCACAAAAGTGGCCTAACAAAAGTCTAGATAGATCTTAAAACACTTTAAAGCCATTGACCCATATGTCAGTAATTCGTTACTCCATGCATTCATTGCGCTTGTGAGATGGCAATTAAAATAGCTATCCATTCTTACTTTACATCGGTATTGAATGAATATCAGTCATTTTGCTCAAAAATTTTCCCATTATTTTCGTATATATAACAACATTTCGCGTATACGAATGCGTATAATCAAGATATTTGAAGCGTATAAAATTTGGGATGATTCAAATTAAGCTACGATGAATTTTGGAGAAAGATTTCGTCCTCAATTTCATATATAATTGGTCGTTTCTATTTAATGCCTAGACCTGCTTTTCTATTTAATGAAGCATGCAGCAATCAGAAACAAGCAATAAGAAATTATAATAATTTTAAGGTAGATAGATGGATGTACATTGTAGCTATGTGTGTCTAGCTAGGTGATTCAGCAATATTTTCCACTAAAAATCTTTGTAAGTTTAGTATCCCCACGGTGCTCCCGGAGTGTTAAAAGAGACTTGATAAAATAGGAGGAAATCGTAACGCTACGCTTTCAAATTACCCGGGTTTGATGTTATTATGCATGACTAACAAACTATCCCGCCTTTTTTCACCATGAGAAAACCACAATGACGAATTTTCTAGCAAAACCTAAACGACTTTTTATAGAAGGTACAAACATGAAACCATGAAACTTATTGAATATATGTAGTTTATTATGTACCATTTCATGGGGATTTTTGCATGTTTTAAAAGATTATATACTAGAGTTGTATTCTTTGTAAATATACAGTGCGTGGCAGTTTTGCATAACAGAGGCTCACCTTTCATTTTTGTCGGAAATAAGGAAGGAGATATGTGGACAAAGAGTTTTTATTCAGGATTCATCATAAGACCTTTTTCATTTCTTTTAAATGACATAATCCTTCGCTTTGCAGAGAAAACACGACAAAACCTTGAATATAGTTTTGAACTTTCTAATTTTATATATGTTTTTTAACATCCCTCTTTATATACAATTTAGCCGACCTCTCTCTAAGACTTTAATGTAATACTAATGGATTAAATTATATTTACTAAGTTCATGTTGACTTTTTAGCCTAGTTGTATTTACATATATATTTTCAAAAACTGTAGAAAACTTTACTCCCCAATAAAATAAATAAAAAGATTCTATGTTTTGCTCATTATGAAAACCAACGTTTCTTTAAGTTTATATGTACATTAAAACATTTATTCTATACTGTTCGGTAGGTATATCGCAAATACCCTATAAAAACAAATTGCAATAATCTATTCAACTTTATGTATTTACAAATCGTCAGGTATATTTCACTGGTCAGTATTTTCCGAGCAACGAAATTAGCTATTTTTGTTGTCATTTTCTTTATTTTCTTATCTTGTACAAGCTGTGTTCGGGTATATACTTGTAAAAGATAAAATCTTTTTTATAAAAGCATGAGTCATTCATTACAATAAGGCATACGACACGAAACATTACTGACAATAAACGTTGTTAAAGAACGTTGAAGTATACAGAAAATTGAATACATTTAGTAGGTTGTCTTTTGGAATATATATTGTTCCTATCTTTAGTTGTCTGTTTAAAAAACGTTCGATTGTCTTTCTTAGTTTTCTAGTGAGAATAAGAACTTTGCTATTTTTGAACTATATCTAAAGAGTTTGAAACTATAGCAAAGAAGAAATGGACAAAACGCGTCTTTGTCTTAATGTTTTTAAGTATTCTGCTTAGTTAATGCCTGCAACTGCTTTTATTTCTCGCATAATTCGGCCGATAGAGTTTTTACCCATAGGCACTTTGTTGAACCAAATGTCTCCTTTCGGTTTGTGTTTCGGCGTAAGGTAGAAAGATCCAATTCCAGGCGGCCTATGTTTCAAATAAGCCTCAAATGCTCGCACTGGATCGCGCTCGGAGCCGTCAGTCGCGATCATCCTTGCCTTGCATTTTCGTTTATTTCGCGTGTAGTCATTATCACTTTCGACTGAATGTTTTCGCTTTGTGGAATTTTTGATATGTTCGATGCACAATTTCCCCTCCATTGACCGCGATATTTGAAAATCATCAATGGTTAGATCATGATGCGCCATTCTTCCTCTTATTCCGTGATGTATCGTGTTTAGCCACCATTGAAGTCTAAGCAACGCTCGTGGACTGTGAGTGCCAATTGCTCCCGAAGCCCACATTTTCTCTAATTGATCTTCTGTAATGCTTTCAACTACATTGGGATGGTTACCTTTGCCATTGCGCTTCAATTCATTCCGTTTCGTGATCAAATGATAATTCACTATGTCAAACTCTTTGTCTGCTAAATCGAAATTATCGGGACCTGGTGGAACTTTTCTTTCAAGAAAATATCTCCGTAATCCATTTCTGTATGTAGTCAAAGTCACTGGCTCATATTCATTGCCTTCTTTACCCGGCCGAGTATCTCGGATCTCTAGGAAAAAGTCTTTAAGTAAAGTGATTGCCATGCTTCGATCAACACGATTCATATCTAAGTTTTTTCCGAATTTATCTTTGTACCATTTGCGAAATCGTCGCACCGAAGTCTTCGTTCCTTCAACGGTATTTTTACACCGACATGAATCATCTACTCCTTCCACATCAACTGCATCGGCTGAGGTTAAACACTGCCTCGGTTTGGACTCATGTCCTGGCGTATTAACTCCAGTTAAACGTCGAGTTGAAGGCGAATTGGGGAAACCGTCACTCACAGAATAATGAAAATCATGTGGATCACAGATTACGTTTGAGAATGGTCGGTTAGCAGTCGGGTACAGAGGGCTATAGGATGTCTGATATGTAGTTTCTTTGATGCGGGGCGGAGTTGGTTGAAAGTAAACAAAAGGGTTCTGAGTATAAGCGGGGTGATCGGGAAAAGTGTACGAGTCGCCTTGATCACCAGGGAATCTTGGTCGCGTGAATTGAGTTGGTGTTAGCTGATGATTAAAAGTCATACCAGGATCTAATGATGGAGACAAGTCCGTTTTTTCGCTCTCGTGTCTTGGTCCTACCTCGCGATTATATAGCGAATCCACATGTGATTGCGATTGTGGCGGAAACAATCGATGGTCTAAGCCTGGTGCGTGTGTATAGATATTCGCTGCCGAACCAAACGCTGTACTATGAGTTGAAACATCTTCTAGTGCTTGGCTGGACTGGGCGAAACTGGTTGGATCAAGGTAGTTCATGCCGAGATTATTCAAAGACGACTCACCATGTGATTTGAAACTCATATCAGGAACATAAGAACTTTTGTATGGTTCGCGGACATTAGCCAAAGGCTCCATAAATGATCCTGAACTCATTGGTAGATCAAACGCCTCCATGTTTGAATCTGGTCCTTTGCTAGGACGAACGCTAGTCAACACTAAGATAGCTCTATGCGGAACTGAAGGTTATATATGAGCAATAGGCATCATCGTCATTTGCATGCATATAATTCATGCATAATTAGAATAGCATCGTTTTGACATCTTCATGTCAACTTGATTGCAATTCAGTTTCCTGTTCTTGATGGATGTTAAGTACACTTCCAATTACAGCGAATGGCCTCATTAGAATGTTTAGCACCTAATTTGGTGCCTCATAACAGTATGCCTAATTATTCGTGAGGCCTATGGCCATGGGAACAATAGCGTACAACGCATTAACTTTCGAAACTAGGTGAGAAAGTCCCATTCATCCTTTATAATGTTAATTGTGATCCGTAAGACTTGCCGAGAAAATAAAGCTTGTAAGATTTTTAGCAAACGCAAGACTAAAACGTGAAACATTTTTTCTAACTCCGACCCAACTATTTTGCAATTTTAATCTCTATTGCGCTACGCATTTTCTCTCGTAGAAAAAATGGCGCAATTCTGTAGAGCAACAAGATCTTTTCAATAAGTCTTCTTTGATGATGGGATAAAATTTACTCCTTAGTCTTAGTCTATTTATTTTAGATAAGCTTCGTCCAAGTTGTGCATTTTATCTAAGATAAGAAAATTATGTATGCTTTAGAATGCAAATTGCATTCGTACAAGAGCACGAATGTGAAAAAAAATACATTGTCATATAAAGTAGATTAAATGGCACATTGGCACTAAAAGAAAGATTCGTATATATATAAATGTGAAATAATTATTATATACCGACGTGTTTATGTTATACGATGAAAAGAAATTTATGCATGGATATGCCTATTTGGCTGACTTGGTGCATTTCGAAAATGTCTTTAGTTTAAATAAAAGCTAGAACAGTTGTAGTGTTTTACTTGATAAATATAAAAGATGTCTTTCATTTTGACGGTTAAAAGTCAGTTGTAGGCGGTCACATCTTCTTTTAAGTGGTAAGATCTTGAAGTTTTTAAAAGACCTGTGACAGCTGGCCAGCGATAAACGTCATGGGTTCATCTTGATGAGTTTCAAAATAGCCAAATTTAGCGTCTTTCTTTCGCTTGCAATGCAGCAAAAATGCTTTGAATTTTGAGAAGATGAACCAAAAACTTGAGAAATCGCAAATGATTGTATTTAAGCCGTATAATTTCGCCTCTAAGGCAACGCATGTCATTAAGACGGTCTTGTGCAATTAGCCAAGAAGCAAAGAGGGAGGGACAATTGCATGAAAACAATTAATGCTTTTTTTGTACGAACGAGACTAACAATTCATCAAGAACCATAGCTAATCTTAAATTTTCCTTGGAAATACTTTGTATCAGCTGAACAAGCACTAAATCCATACACGTATGACTCAGTCAATATTGACAAAACTTCCTATTTAGCGACTAGGTAAAATTTTTGAGATCCTAAGAGGCTCTCCTCATATTTATATTTACGTTAAGGCAATAGGAGCCTTGAGTTGTAGCTCGTTTCTAAGGAATGAACTTGGGGAAGAAACTGGGACTTCTCTTTGATGCACGTCAAATTGCTTCACCCCAGGCAGGTTACAAAGTATTGGGGGGTTCTCATTTGTGCAACATGCAATAAAATTCAATATGTTAGGTCCTGTTAAGTTATTGACAAAGTTCTCGCTCAAAGTTTTTCTTGTATTTTTGAGTTTGAATATGCATGTATTACAAAGAATTTTGAGGGCGTAGTTTGATACCAAAATGTTGTTTTGGGAATATCTTTTTACAAGTATAGCCACAAGTTGATTTCAAACTTGTTTGTTCCTTTGCATGGACCGTTGTGAAGTAGATTTTAGTACACTCAACACATGCAGAGACCAGCATAAAAAAAAACACTTTTCTTTCAGCTCATGAAAAATCTTGTATTTAGATACTCTTTGTATTGTCTTTGTGTCATCCACAAATTAAACTGTTTTGATTTTAAGTTTTTAATATAAGTTAGAAAGTATTTTTGCTGTTTTTGGACTTCATACGTCTATTGTAAACAACATGGCGTTAATTTACTTCATTCTTCAAAAGATTTATTTGCTGTTACCTCAATGTCTTCATTACCTAGAAAAAAACTCGAGCAAAAAAATAAGGAGTAATAACACAATCCCTCGTGCGTTCGTTTTATCATTTGCTGTGTTCGCTGTTTTGTATTATCCTAGCGTTAAATAAGCATCCAAACCTCGCCTTCAAGCACACAGGCGTTCCTATATTATCTATAAACACAACTTATACTTCACACAACAGTTTTGCTGTAAATTTGTTTAAATGTATTTCATGGTTGGTAATTCTACAGTGCAGACGGAATTTAGTAGTGGATCTTATATCATGAATAGAGCATATTCACTAAAATAGAGTCAACTGGCATCCTTATGTTTGTGCATTATGCTCTATGAACTCTGTGTTAAACTTCGTGTCATGACGGTGTATGGGGTAGCTCTGACAATAGACGTAAATGCATGTTACAAAAATGGCAAGCTGAAAAGTTTGCTTCGAAAGCGCAGATAGACAGTAGGTCGTCTAGAATTGAGATTAAGTAAAATAATGCTTTAACATATAAAAAGAAACTGAAAATATCCAGAAAAGGATTAAATGTTTTACTAAACGTTCAAGACATCAAGTTATATTCATTTAATTACATATTTCCTTCTTGTTCTGTAAAAATTCTTACACTTCACCCTACGAAATGTTTAATCGTTATTTGAAGGATATGAAATGTTATAGATAGTCTTTCCTTATTTTTCATGCTTTAACCAGCCGAAATGTCTGTACTGAGGGCAGCAACCTGCGTGAAATGCGTCAAAAAAACAATTATATTGGAACGTTGAAATTGCAGTAATGTCAGGCAATGAACATGTAAACATGCAATGTAGGCTACCACGCGAATTTCGCCTAGCATTACGTTTTTGTGGCAAATACTAGGACAGATGAATATAATTTGTAGACCCCCAAAAGGGATAATCGCACCATAACAAGCAAAGTAGTAATGTAACATCGTGTTAATATGGGGCATATTGGAATGGTTAGTGTACTTTGTAGGCCTCTTTCGCTGATAGCCACACCCAGTCATGCATATAGCTTGAACACTTGATCAAATTTTTATCCTCTTTTTTGCTCATGTTTCTGTAACAAAATTGCAAGTGGACTGTAAAGACATAGTCACTGGAGATATGTTTTTGAGACTTGACCAAACTTTGTCTTTTATCAATATTTTTTTGTATAATAAAGTTCAGAAAAATATTGCATGTCAGTCACAATGAAAGCTCTAAAACGTTTCGACAATTCCACAAGTTGTAAAATCCAACGATGACATTATCATATTTAAAATTTGAAATCGTGGAGTTCAGAAACTCAAACGTCTTTGATTCGACACAATTAGTTATCGACCGGTAAATGTTATCTCTTGACCACACACTTCAAATATTCGTCCATCCGTCTTCAAATTCCCACAATTATCTAGGTAATATAATCTTTCCCATTTCATGCTACTCTGCTAGTATTTGATTTTCTTAATTCACTCCATCAGGACAAAATTATGCATCATGTAACATTTGCGTGTTTCATTAAAATTTTTAACATTGCTTGGAGAAATTTGGAGACTTGAATTTGATCAAGTTTCTAAACCATAACTCCAATGACTGTATTCTTACCGTGCATAAGTTATTATAAACATGAACGATAGCATATGAAACTTTTAACGAGTAAAATAGTCGCACGTTAGATAGAGTTATAACATCACAGAAAATATTAGAATTTTTTTCACAGTTTTTCTTTCAAAAGGTTATCTATTCATGCAATTCTTCTTTAAAATTTTTTTCAAAAGCGATCTTTTAGTGGACATCCTTGATTTATATAATGCGTTTTTTGTTTTATTTTTTCAAAGATTCTTTCGTGCCTTTTTTGTCTATACTGAATATTTCTTATCTCGAAACTTCATCAATTCACGGCAGTCAGATACATCGTACTACGACTCTGGTTTACTATAATTTAAACTCGTACTTAAGTTACTCGTATTTTCTTATAAAAACCTGATTACGAATTATGTGGGAATTTTTCTCGTGGTTTTCAAAATATGCAAAAATGCTGTAGAAAATTCTTCCGAAAACATTCCATGCTGAATAAACACATCATTGTTGGCAAGTTTTATTTGACGTGAGTCTAAAGTCAGGTGCGGAAAAGAACCCAATATCACTAGCTCTTTGGTGAATTTCACTTTTCTCATGAAAAGCGAATCGGATTTGATCAATTACGGCATTAAGAGGGTCGGAAATGGGAAATTATTGCACAGACTTAAAGCTTGAAATTGTGAACAATGTAGTCAGCGATTCAATATCGTTGTTCAGTAAGATCTTTTCACAAAACATTGTTTTCAACCCAAGTGCGTGCTTCCGTGAAAAATTCTCCACTAAGAAACAGTAGCATTCCGGCAGATTCACGAAAGAAATTCTGTATCACGAACGAACAATTATTTTATCTGGAAGACGACTGTAGTCTAGCCGAGACCTAGAATTAATTAGATATTGCGCTCATCGTATTGTCTGTTTTTCTTTTTGCTTGGGGTAAAACAATGTGTTATTTAAATCCTTTTTTATGCTTTTACTGATAAATTTGAAGGTCTGCTCTTGACGGATGGGTTGGAGTACTGTCTCTTGAATAACAATCACACCTCTCTTCAAAAAGTCCATCTCTCTTTAGGTATAGTCGCAGTTTCCTCGTTAGTTTAACATTTCTGTACAAAAAGCATCCATCTCTCCAATAAACATTATGTTTCTTTAACATACTGCGTTATTGGACTCGCTCGATGTCTAAGTAATCATCTCACCTTTAATGGACAATTCCCATTGTAGACTAAATTTCGATGAACGCGAGGAGAAGTATAAATTCATCTACGCTGTTGGAAAGAGCATATTAGATGTAGTAATATTGCAAAGTTTGGTCGCGAAAGGTTGTAAAATGCGGGAAGGAGAGCT
>JAOBYK010309361.1:0-18988 GCA_025434845.1 Phenganax subtilis | reverse complement strand
GCACCTCCCATCGCTGGAAACCACTCTTCCGTGGCCCTAAGCTTTGACTGCCACCTCGGTCCAACATTCCAACCCTACCTGGGCCCAACTTAAAGTTCCGAACTTCCAAATCGCTGTAAGACGTTTAAACTTAACAGTGTATATAGTTAAACTTAAAGTGTATATATATATAGAGTTAATATAAGCATTTTTGTATGCCCGACAGGTTGGCCATCAACGCCTGGCTTTTGTTGCAGCTATCGTTCTTTTAGGGTTGATTCAGTCAGCTCTTGGGAAACCCAGACAACTCACCCCGCGTGGCGAGCCGCCGTTGGGGCTGAAAGGCCTTGCGTGGCGAGCTGCTCCGAAAGCACTTCGGCATTTGTAACCCTGCACTGTTCCAGGCGCGCTCTCGGCTCAGGACGTTTGTTTTTTGTTCTATTGTTTTTTTTTTTATCGGGGAGATCCCTGGATCTCATTGGTTGAAAACGGGCATCATAAAAGAATGGATGAGGATGCACATGCAAGACATGTTCTGATGAATGAACCAAAAAAAAAGTATGATTCCAACATTCTTGCGTGGCCGGTGTCACCTCCAGTGACACCAGCGGGTAAGACAAGTTCTTCAACCCCCCCAGGTTCGAAGCCGCGGCTTTGGACATTCATAGTTCCTCCTCCCATAGTGACTGGGATCATTTAGGATATCGTTCGGGCTTCGCCAAGGGAGCATGGATCGTCAAGGGCAAGGCCTCCTTTTCACAAACATGAAATCACTCTGATAATGACAATCATGATATGACAACGTTTTGAGTGGTCCAGATCCAACAGACAAGCTTGGACCAGACATGCATGTTTTCACATGTGTTGAATTGAAAGACATATCAATGAGCAACCGCTTTTATTTAGGCTTCACTAAATCAGTGTATTGAGTTTAGTACCAAATAAATGCCGCACATATGAAGACACATTTTCCCAGCATTCTGATGGACCAAAACGTCTCCCAACTGGCCGGATGGGCGACACAACACCGTCCTATGTCCGAAGTCTATATATCAGTTCGGACAGGTGTGCAACACGGGCACCAAGACCATGATTGAGAATTATGTGGCAACTGTTTGTGAGGTAGGCGTTTTGCATTCGGATGTGTTGCGGGGTCAGCGGTTCGGACTCCCCCCCAAGGCGGAGGTTGTGAGGGACCAGACCTAATTACCAAGTCAGTGGAAAACCCTTAACCTTGTTGGTTCTTTTCAGGATGATTTGTGTTGTCCACCTAGACAATAACAGGTGAAAACAGATTATTATGTTTTCTTTCAATTGTTGAGCTAGATTTTCAAGTGACACTGAGGGGTTCAGCAAAAGTCCTCATGTGGCGCCAGTCTATCACTTGAGAGGAACACTTTTGAACACTGAAGTCTTGCTATGGAGAGACAGGGCCTTCCAGAGACATAGGTTTCGGGGAAATGCAGCAGGGGCTGTTGTTTTGGGTAATGCTGTTCAGTTCCGATACAGAGTTTTGGAAGGGGGCCATCAACTTGCTTGCAAGCCTAGGTCGTCGGAGAAGCCAAGAGAGACTGCACCAAGAGTATCAAATAATTTTCCGACATGTTGTCCCATGTACATCCACCATCCTGCCCTTGTCTCCCCTTTAATCATCCCACAAATTTACTTTCCGGCCGGCACTGGTTAAGCTCCACTGGCATGATCGACTCCCCAACTGGATGCTCTTGGCGAACTGGAAGCGTTTGTAAGAATGGAAACACAAGACGCCGGACGGAGAACTTGGATGAAGAACAGACAGAAGCCTTTTCGTCAAAGCCTTGTCATATTTGGCGCTTCTTGGATCTGTATAATTTATATAAATAATATAGGAAGATTGCCCTCACAAGAGCTGTGGAACTGGGCATGTTTGTGGAGACTTGGTCGGGTTGGCTTTGCCAAGTTTGGCCCCGCAGCCACCTGGCTTCCCTGACTTTCTTCAAAATGCATACTACTGGAGAGCCCAAACTTCTAGTGAGTCGGAAGCTGGTTCAAACCTCATGCAGAATCATGGTGAATATATATAGATATATAATGATATATAAGTTACTTTCATGAGACTTAGTTCTTTCATGAAGGAGAGTCTTTTCAAGGGATGTGGTTTTCCAATGGTATAATCTGTCTTTTATGAGTCGGGTTTGCTTCAAGAGCCGCTGTTGTAGACGTCGTGTGGCTCATCTTTCCCAGCTTACGTGGCGCTTTAGATTTCTCATGGCGCCTAAGAAGAGACCGGCGGGAGCAGCTTTCAAGCGGCCTTCAGCAAAGCGCCCATCTTCCAGGACTGATTTGAGAAATAGTGGGGCAGGTTTCTTGGGAATGTGTGAGGGAAGAGTTGTTTGTTGGAAACCTGTGGGCTCAAGAGTCATTAGTTGATTGAATGCTGCCTGATTGAAGACGCTCATCAGTTCAACAATTTACTGTGTTGCTATCTACACTGAAAGAGGCTGTTTGTTGCCATATGTGATCATATCAACGCGCCCATGGCTGTTGTGGAAGCCGATGGAGAGACTTTTGAAGAGTCTGATGCTGAAGGCATTGACTTGCAGAGTCAAGGGAGACGAGATTTTAGGTCCCTTCGACACAATGAGTTGGCCAAAGTCTCAGAGCTGCTAAAGCGGAGGTGCGACTGTTCCAAAGGAAACTGCTTGACACAGCTTCGTGGCAAGGAGGCAGAGATTGAAGCTCTACGCTCTGATTTTCAAGCTTTGCCTTTCAACCGGAAGGCACAAATAAGTCGAACAAACATGTGTGTTGCAGTTCGTTTTTGGGCACCACAAATTAGGAAAAGCCCTGGGACTATTAATAGCAAGTTTGATCTCCCTAGAGGAACTCCTGGTGTGCCAATGGTACAACATTGCAGCCGTGATGTCTCCTGGGGATTTGGCTGCCAATGATCAGCCACTGATGGAAGGAGAACAGGATGAAATACTTCTTGAAACACCACCGAATGAGAATGACGTGCTTCATACTTCCAGCGATGAAGAGGCAGTGCTCCCTGAGTCTGAGCCAAGCGAAGTTGACCTGAACCCACAGCCTCCAAAGAAACGAAAGTACAGTAGCACTACTCGAGCAAAACCACGTAGTTTGGAGGTCTTGGGCTTTCCAGTATTCTGGCAGGTGTTTTGTCAGTTTTGCAGTCTATATTGAAATTGCATTTTAAAGTTTGAATTCCTTTGAATTTGGTCTGTCAGAAACTTTTCATTGGTTCTTTGATTTGATAGCCCAAGGTTTGTCAAGCAGCTCACAAGCGTCTCTACGGCGTAGGCTCCAATGTTTTGCAAGAACTTCGCCAAGGTAACGCCGGGTATACTATGCACCACAACCGTGTACCGCAAGCTCGACACCCAACCCTTGGAATGTCACTCCGGAGTTCCTCCCAGAGCAAATGGCAGCACATCCTTACCTTCTTTTGGATGCTGTATGTGTCTACTGCTGAAGTTCTGCCCAACAAATTTGTGATGCCGGCTGAAGATTTGACAGGCCGATCAAATGTTGACCCTGACTATGATGAACGCTATGTGCAATCCTTCTTGAGGAACATTGATTAACAATTTCAGCTGCCCAATATTGAACAGATTGGGCCGGGAACGTTCGCTGGACCGCGACGCTACATCGAGCATTGTTTGCCCAGTGACCTTTTTTACCAGTATTGTGTGACAGAGGAGGCCAATGGGAGGCAACCTGCAAGTTTATCTACGTTCATGAGGATATACAAAATTTTTTTGCCTTTCACTTGAAATGTCGGGCGAAGAAAGAGCATGCAGAATGCACCGTCTGCGGAACATACAAAATGAAGATTAGAGCAGCAACCTCCAATTCGCAGCGGTTGGAGTACGTACGCCAGTACAGTGCCCACTTGCTTTCGCAATGGCTTGACCGCGCAATGTACTGGAAAATTCGGAGTCTTGCCATCACCTTTCTGTCCACTGCTTCGACTTTGACACGCACCATTCAGGACAATGATGTCTATTCCTCAACCATCAGCTGCATAATAGATGGAATGGACCAATCGAAGCTGAAGTGCCCCAGATACGGGTACGACCGCCTGACGAAGGCACTGGACCGATTGTTTCGTCCAACATTGCATTTGACCTGTGCCTACTTCCATGGATACAGTGCCTTCCTGCCACTGTCAGATGAAAACTTGAAAAAGGACTCGGTTACACAGTGCGAGATCATCATGCGTGGCCTCTCTGCTCTCTATGAGAGTTTGGGCCGATCAAATCGGCCGCTTGGATTTCACTGCCAGGCCGATAACTGCTACAGGGAATGCAAAAACCAATATTTTATCAACCTGCTGCTGCTCTTGCAAGTGGTGGGAATATTTCGCCACACATCCTGTGGCTTCCTGAGAACAGGACATTCCCATGAAGATGTTGATATGATTTTTGGCCAAGTGAGTCGATTGCTTCGTGGAAAGAAGTTTGCAACTCCGGCTGATCTCTTAGCACTGTTGGCGGGACATCACAATCAGTCTGCCAGTGCAACTTCTCAAAGACGCTTCCAGGGTGCTTCTGCCATCCCATACAAACTGGACCAGTGCGCTTTGTGGAAGACTTTCGTAGGGCAGCTTGGGATTCACTGGAAGGGGCTCCGACTCTTTCCTTTGCCTCAGGATTACTTCTTTTCAGTTCTTTTGTGTCCAGTCCAAATACATCAACTTTTTTGGTGGGCATGTGGGGGACGAGTAAGTTCACGAATGGGCCCTTTGTTACTGCCATCCCAGGACACATCCATTACCTTCGATTCTGCCGGCGTGGTGATATTGAGATGTCTATTTGGAACAACTGCAGCCAAGTGGAAGACTTCAACACCAAAGGACGCAACGCAGTCGAGCCATGTGCAGGGGACACGTTCATGATAGCCAAGAGGTGGATGGCCGACCGGGAGGTCCTCAAAGTCAAGGCCTTGTTTCCGGCGGCGGTTGCACAACAGGTCCGCACAGGTTTTCATTTGCCCGAAGGTCTAGCAACGCGACGTGCTATTTCTCCTCAGGTCAGCGCAAACATTTTGCGGTATGCCCCCCGCTCGATGAAGACAGGTGAGCTGCCACAACAAGCTGGCAAGTATCTCTTAGATTGGTGCAAAGGAGATTTGGTGCCTGTCACCCGGCCTGTCACATATTCTGTGTTGGGCTACAGGCTTGAGGAATTTTGCAATGAAGATGTTAGAACAGGCTCTTGGTCCAAGCCTTCCAGGCTGCGGCACATTGATCTCACGATTGCAGGTCCAGATGCCGGTTCGAGTGAATCTGAGAGTGAAGGGGAAGTTGAACTCCCTCAAGCATTGGCAGGCTTCTAAGGAGATAAAAGAGATGTTTTTTTTGGGTTTACCGTGTCACAATGTCCTGGAGTGAAAATAATGTTGATGGGATTGGGCATTGAAGACAACAACATGTTGGGATTTGATATTGAACATAGAATGCTTCTTTCCACCAAGCTGCCCAAGATTTGGTATCAGTGCAAGGCCAGTTTTCATGTGAGGTCAAGGAAACATATACATGAAAACTATCCCCCGCTTCAATGCAGTCATTGACTTGATCATAGTAGGTCCGGATATTCAGAACGGGAATTAAAGTGTTTGCAGGTTTCCTGGACGAAAGATTAAACACAAAAAGCGAGTGTGTTGATATGTTCTTCTTGTCTGTTTGAACTAGGACCTCGGACGGTGGTTGTGCGCCAACGGACCACTTCTATGCCATTTTGGGGGGATGTGGTTGGGTTCCTCAAGATCTTCCTGAATGACATATAATATATGATATAAACCGAGATTGGAGGTCACACCAACTAGGCATCAAAACCACGTGTCCCGAATATGAATAGTATACAGTATACATTCAAAATGCTCTCACTCACACCTAACGGCCAGGACCCAGACGCACGATGACCAGGAAGAGGACTTCCTTTCGCAGTCTTCTTCAGCAATAACCCCTACTGTTCTGGAGCTACTTGCACTGACTGAATACCTGGCAAGTTTTTGGAGTGTGTTGTTGCGTTACGGCCGTGGTCTGAGTTATGAATTAATGTTGCACCTGACTGTGCCTGATCTTAGGAGTCCAGAGATGCATTCTCCGGCGGGTGTCCTTGACATGTCCGACAACGAGACCCCTGCCGGCGCCTTTGTTGATGGTTATATCAGCATGCCAGAAGGTGACGCACCTTTTCTTGATTCGGTGGATATTCTACATGACCCCCGGAACGTGAAGGACTTGGAGGCGGTGGTGATGACAGAACCATGCGCAACTAAGTTCAAAGAATGCACTTTTTGCCTTTGTTGTTTAACATGTTTGCAGTTTTTTGAGGTTTTGCACTTAACAATGGTTGATAACAAGCTTATCCCTGGCCCACTGAGATACGCAACTTTGTCCGCCGTGTCCTCCGCAAGACGGGGACCAGGACGGCCTTTACGTTCAATGGGATTCTGCGAAAATTTGATGGTCATCTCAAGATGGGATCCATTTGCAGTGGCCTCGGGACGGCTGAGATGGTTGTCTCAACCTTTCTGCAAGTGTGGAATGAGGAAAATGACTTGCAGGTGGAGGCTGGACCAGTGTCTTCCAAACAACGCTTCATATGCTTTGCGGGACCTTTGTTTGCCAAATAACCTCAATCACCACACATGACATGCTGTTCCTGACACCTTCAGCTTGGGTTGTTTGTATATACTGTTTTTGTTTGTTGGTATTGCAAATGTATGGCTTGCATTGAGAAATTGACTGATTGACATTGACATGTCATTCATTTGCATTGGCTAGATCACCAAAGGAAATTTGTGGAAGACTTCATTTCACAAACCCAAATATAATTAGATTTCCCTGGCAGATTGAGCCCACGTTCATGGTGGAGATTGACAAGAAGAAGCGCAGCTACCTTGCTAAGCAGTTTCCCCATGTGCGGCTTTTCAAGGACATGGGAGAGATGGGAAAGGAGCAGGCGGAAGCACATAACGGAAACTATTATCCAGTTCCCAAGGCATGGCTAATGCTGAGACAATGTTTGATGAACATTTGATGTTTCTTTACATGATGTTACTTTTGGAGCAACTTTTATGATTAGGTGTTTCCATTGTTTGCTGGATGACAAACGATGTTCCACCCACTACTTGTTTGTTTGTCAGGTGGACCTCCTGGTTGCAGGGTTCCCCTGCATCAGCCTCTCGCCCCTGACAAGCACTCCGGGCTCGATCCAAGATGAAAGCTGCAGCTCTGGTCATGGCTTTGAGAGCATCAAGCGGTACATAAAGCGCCATAAGCCAGATGTTGTCTTGCTGGAAAACGTGCAAACCCTGTTTCATTGCCGACGGCAGGAGGGAGGACAAACCCCGTCCTTAAGCTTTGAAGTCAAGTTTTGGTGCAGTATTTGTCTGTCTTGTTAATAGTATTTCCCACCAGTCACCAGCTGACCACGCCTGGGCCTAGGTATGAAATTGTTCGCGCTGAGCTGAAGAAATTGGGCTACGATGTGAGTGCCGGCCTCTTCAACACTTTTGAGTTTGGGCCTCCGCAGACTAGAAACCGTGCTTGGATCATTGCTGGCAGAAACATGAATGTGGATGCCGCTATGCTGGAGGCTGCCAGTTTCAAGATGCAGCCTTTGCCATTGTCTGACTTCATCTTTGACAACACGAAGGCCGCCCGAGTTTTGGCAGCTGAATCTGGCAATGAATCTACCCGCGAGAAGAAGCGCAAGCGTGATCCAAGCGCCAAGTGGCACAGCAAGTTTGAGGAAAGCTGCAAAAAGCTTGGCAAGGCACATGACTGATCAAATTGTGGTCATCAGTCAGTATGATGTTACATGATTGTTCACATGTTTGTGTTTTTGATATAGTGATATAAATTCTGACAAGTTTGCCCAGACTTAAGAATATTGCTTCTTTGTCAAAGGCGAAGGTCAAGAGCACCATGAAGCTGATCATGCCCCATGCTCATGGATGCTCAGAGCGGGAGGTGGCCATTCTTGCCACAGCAATCCGCGACATGGAGCTCAGGGGAAAGTCTCCCATGGAGAATTTGGCAGTGATCCAAGTGGAGGCTTGTCTTCGCTCAGCATTTTACCATAGCGGGATTTGTTGACTTTTGAATAGCCTTGCAGGATCCATGATATGCCAATTTGACTTGAACCTGCTAAGGACCAGAATTTCGACCGCCAGACGTTTCCAAAAGCACCCGGAGCCTCCATGTGCTGCCTCATCCCTAAGGGCAAGTACATCCTCACTGGCCCTGCCAATTTCCGGAAGATGACAGTTCGGGAGATGGTTTGTGGCTTTTTCTGAAAGTGACAAAACTGGTAGGGGTTTAGGGTCTTTAAGTGAAAGCGGGCATGCTGACCGACTCTGGCTTCCCTTTGGCAGGAGATGGCTATGATGCAAGGCTTCGGAGATGCAGATTGGTATCGCTTCGGCATGGACCAGGTGCCCTCCAGGGACATGCAGGATTTCCTCGGCAACGCGTTGCTTGCATTGCAAACAGCAGCTTTAACAAGTTCAACCGTTTAACCCTCTTACTTTGAGTAGGATAGTCGGACAAACACGCAGCTTCATTAAGTGATGTTTTCATTGACTGTAGATGGCAGGTTCAGCACGCCAGTTTTCCTGGCTTGCTTTGTGGGAGCTCTCCACCATTGCTGGACGTGGCAGACTTTTGAAGGGCTTCCATTGAACCTGGCAGTCGTCTGAAGGGCTTCCATTGAACTTCTGAGATGTGACTTTTCACACGGCTCAAGTTTTGGAGTTGTTCATTGTCATATGGTTGGTAGTCAAGCCTGGAGCCACTGTGTTGTTTTGACACAAGTGGAATTGGGACGAAGTATTGGGGGACCAGCTTGCACATACAAGCTGCTCAATTGTTGTTGCACTCTCGATGCTCAAAGTGATCCAAAATTGCAGCTCGTTCTCTCAGTGATTGATCACTGTGTTTGTTTCAGCCCTGCTGGATGGAGCATCGAGGTTCGATCAAGTTTAGCCAGCGGTTGATGTTGCAGGTACCGGCCAAAATAAGTGCCTGATCTGATCAGCTCGGTGCACTCACTCTTGTCAGCACTTTGTAGTGATGGGCAGGTACGATAGCATATTTTGGCCTGACTGTCAATTCCTGTTCAAGCAAGGCAGAGCGGACTGCTGTAGTTCAGGTCCAGTAGATCGAGATGCCCCCCAAAAAGAGGCAGCGCCTTGCCAACAACACCAAGACGGATGCTGTTGCGGCTTTGAGCATGCAAGATCTTTCTCCGCTTCAGGTCAGGTTGAAAGATTGGATTTGCCAAGTGTACAGTCTTCGTCACGGAAGTGCTGAGAAGCATCCTTGGCCCGTTGAGAGCGGTGGCAGCCTACTAGCCTTGTGCCAGCGTGCTTGGGGTGACAAAGAAAGCATGCTGAAATCCAGCCTGTCTTTGGTTCAGAAGATGGGTTTCATGGCAGAGTCCGCGGGCATTAGTGATTTTGAGGCGAAGTACTTGGCTCCTCAGGACAGAGTTGCACAGTCTCAGCGCCAATGGTTTGGTCTTGACATTAGCCCCATCTGAAGTGTTTCTGATTGTTCAAATCAGATGTTGCAGGACCAAGCTCCGAAGGAAGGCTCAATCTTGAACACATGTATCTTGCAGTGGTCTCTGGATGATGCCTCCTTTTGGCGCGACCCCTCTATGGCTGCTGTCTTTGACATTGCTAAGAGCATAGCACTAACTGGCTGGAAAGAGGCAGGGAAGGATAAACAAAGAGAGACAGTGCGTCAAGGAGATTTCATGGCAAAATGGATAGCCAGACAGAGCCTTGATTGTGGAGAGCTCTTCTAGGAAGAGCTCTCCATAGGGAATAGGAAACCTTTCATGCAAGATAACCCCCAATCTAGGGTAGGTATAAGTCCTCTCCAGAGATACATTTGGGCCAAGACTAGCCAAGCAAAGGTTATGGAGAGCTCTTCCTAGAAGAGCTCGCCGTAGATGAACCACCACAGCCACAGCCATTTTGCCATGAAATCTCCTTTCCGGGGAGATCTTACCACATGGGAAACCTCGCCCAAAGTAAGAGATCTGGGGCTATCTATGGAGAGCTCTTCCCGGAAGAGCTCGCCATAAAGTGTAAAACCTGACCCGGGAATAGCTCGCCATACCAGAAAGGGAAATCGCTCGCCGCAGGTTCACGGTGGATTAGTGGGTCTTTCAATGACCAAGACAGGTTGAGAAACCAAGTTTCATTCTAGTTTGAATTTGCGGTATTTGTCTTTTTGGCTTTTGTTGGGATGTTCGCCATTGGCTAAATCATCTTTTAATAGGGATGCGTTTGTTCCTCAGCAACCAAGCTACTCTTTTGATGGAAAGCTACATTTCATTTGCCCATGCATTTCACAGGGAATGACATACAGTGTACGTACAGTGACATGTTGCCCAACATAGAAACACACAGTAAGCGCAGTGGAAGGTACACAATGATAGTAACAGAAACAACTATGATACATATTGAGACATATATATGAGACCTAATGCTGTAAACCTAAGGATTAAGGACCCAATTGAATTTGAAAGAGCCTTTTGTTGGCCCTCACAATGGCCGCAACAGAATGAAATGAAGTAAGAACCAACAAGAAACCAATAATGAGTGACTCTTCCCTGGAGGGAGAGCTCCTTGGGTTGCGACTACCTCCTGAAGATGTTGACACCAGTGCTTCATCTTATGCAGTGTTCAGGTTCGATGATGGTGGCATGAAAGCTCTGGCCGCTGGTGTCGTTTGGGTTGGGCTTGTCCATACATTGGGTTCAGAGACCACAAGCGACCTCAGGCACCATCGCATGACCTCATTGGTTTCAGGACTTTTGAGCATGCCCACTTTGTTCAAATCGCAGGCTCCAGACGAAGTCCAAGGCATGATTGCGCGAATCATCAAGCAAAACGTTGATGCCAAGAAGCTTCCTGTGAGCAGTTTTGAGTGGTGTGGAATATTGGAGAAATTGGGGCCTTCAACCATCACAGTCGCCGAAGCTGTTCAAAGGTACAACCAGATGCCTGAAGTTTGCGCGCATGGTTCAATCTCAGAGCCATGGAGAGGAAAAGTCAGGTTTTGCACAGTTTCAATCCATGTGCTGTGGACACGGGGGCTCGTTGTTCTTTTCATTTGACATCATCATCTCCACTCACTGCCTTCAACTAAATTAGGTCTATGTTAAAGTCAAAGTCAATAAGTAAAACTGAAAACCCAAAGTCTATGTTGTCATGTTGTTCATTATCTTGGACCAGCTCATGGTCCATCGGTGCATCTTCCAAGGAAGCTTCTGACAAGTCTGGAAGTGGCAGCCTGATGATTGATTCCAAGAAGACTTTTGCAATCAAGCACTGGATGGAGAAATGCTCGAAGGAAGCCAAGGCCGTTGTCAGTGAAGCTCTTCAAGATGCTCCATACCAATTTGGACCGTTTGGGGAACAGTTTGCGCAAATGGGACAGGTGTTCCTCAACAGCACTGCAGATGGTTTCAGCTCAGCATGCTCTGCTCTCAGCCCCTTGGCCAATGAGGAGAGTCTTCAAATCGACTGGGACCTTCCGTTGGATGCATATGGACAAGCGATGCTCTTCAAGCGGGTGAAGGTCGCTTTCGACCGGAACACCTGCATAGTCACGGAAGTCCGTGATAAGAAGCGCTACAGAATGGCCAATGAGGAATTGCTGACACTAAGGAACATGTGTGCTTTGTGGCAGCAGCTTCGTCCGTTCTGCATGAGCCGGATGGCAGGAAAGTTTGACGAGTTTGAGAACAAGCTCCTGAGCAGCAGCGCGATGGATGATCAGCTGTTGCACTTGTTGCAGGATACTCCAAGGTCTTTTGCGCTTTCTATGCTTCCCATGACTCAACAGGCCGCTGCTTCTGAGTTGAAAGAAAAAGAAGAGACCATGACAATTGAGTTTGAGGCACAGCGATTAGAGCTGCGGGCTGCAAAGTGGAAGTGGTTCCAAAGTGCCCTCGCTCGGGATCAATCTCAAATGGCTCTAGTTCAATCAGCTCCTGAGAAGCTTCAAGCGCTTCGCCACCGCAAAGAAATGTCGTGGCGCCTGGAACAGGCGAAGATTGGTGAACGCATCGTGCTGGCCTACTGTGACAAATTCTTGCGCTGCAGGCCGGTAGATAAGTTCCAGCACCTTCATGAGGTCCTTCATGAGTACCGTGTCTTTGTTGCTCCTGGAATGCATTGTGTGTACCTTTTTGGGGGGAGGTGTGCTTTCTGATCATTTTTTTACAATGCTTTATACCTTTTGCTTCCCTCCTGCAATGAATGATTGGATCAAGGCTGAAGCTGCGGGCGTGAAGCAGTCTGAGATTTGCTTGGTGTCTTTTGCAGATTTGAATGTGCCACTGGCCAACAGCAAAGAACGCATGGGCGAGATCATGCAGGCTATTGCGGCCATGAATGACATATCACCGGCACGGCACATCGGCCTGATCGAGTGTGCAGACACTCCCAAAAAATCCAGCAAGCGAGGCATGGCTGACGAGGAGAAAGAGCTCCAGGAAACTCTTTGGTCTTTGAAGCAGCAGTGCGACACGCGGTGGATACTACCATTTGATGTTCCCGAAGCTGCTCAAGCTCACAGTTCTCGGAGGCAGATGAAAACAAATTAGTGTTGATATTTGTGTTGATTCAGATTGTTATGTTGAGAGGTTGCCTTGCTTAAGTTTGAGTTTGCGACTGCCCTGTATTGCAACACAATGACAACTAGCCTAAGCGTTGAGAACCTGGCAGGCGGTGGAGCAATGGCAGGATCGTGGTCAACAAGGAGGCAGAAGATACCAATGTGTTCACCACTTCTTCGGAGCTAGCCCTTGCAGGGCGTCCACTGACTGACCAGAAGATCTACATCCCTCTTTCAAAAGATATCTTGGTTCCGGAATCCCTCGATTGCGATCAGGATCTGAAGCAGGCAGAGCGCCAGCGCCCCTCTCAGGAAGCCATCGCGGCGCAGAAGGGGTCAGATAGATATGTTCACCTCCTCAAATCTCTTTTGAGCCTGAGCGGAGAAGGTCTTGGCAAATCACCGGTTCTCTTGGTGAACCTGACATCGTACGTCGAGGAATTTGGGAGTGCTGTTTCTTGACTGCAGATTGTAGCCACTTCACAGACGTTACGTAGTGATTCTTTGTTTTACATTGTTTAGCGCCAATTTGAGCTCAAGTTGGGGAGAGGCGGGCATGGGTCGCTTGTCATGCTGTGCAGCCCAAATGCATTCTTTGAAAAGGCCAAGCACATTATGCCATGGCACGATGAAGAGGATGACCAAATAATAGTGACACCATTACCGCCAGCACCCTTGGCCTTTTGCAAACTGAAAAGCGATCGACCTCTGTCAGATGACAACCCGTTCAGCCCTCTACCCGCTGATTGGACTGTGCGACCAATGAAGATGGGTGTGTCAATTGCTGTTCTGCCTCCATCAACAATTGCCAGCAAAATTCTGAGACACTGCCAGGACTGAGTTGCGGAGTTGCTTATTTGGGGAATAACTGTGAACACCCAAGGGTATCAAAGCATCAGAGGTACAGGTGTTTTTCCCTAAAGCAATGAAGAAGCTTACAGTGAATGGCCACCATTTTTCTGCCGTCTTGTCTTGCATTTTGTCAACGCTACAGTTGCTTAATGTTGCCCTGATGGTCGCGAAAACGTTTTGCGTCCAAACATACATTTTGTGGTTCCCACCCATCCTTCAGGAGGAAATAAAAAAAATGCAGATGAAGTATGGTGGAGACCAACTTGCTGTTTTCAAGATTGGAATTTCCCAGTGCTTGGAACGACGAGTCCAGTACTACTATGAGGCAAATTTTTCAGAAATGCGGTGCTTGCATGCGACCAACTCTCTAGCTCAAGTTGAGGTCTTGGAGGCCTCACTGATAGACTTGTTCAAGTCCTTATACCCTGTGCAGTGCAGGAACAGGTTGGGTGGTGGAGAAGGGATGCGGACAAAGTCTGGCCATCCAAACAATCCTCCACCTTACTTTGTTTATGTCGTGGCTGCAAACGCGTCACAAAGAAAACCAATCTATGGATAAGACAGCCACGACCAGTGTAAAGGAAAACCAAATTCAATGCACCTATTTCAATTGCTCAGGCTCAAAGACTTTGGGTGTTCTTTGGCACTCAAGGGCAAACAAAATATGCTTATAAACACTTGTGCTCTTGTTCGTACTGCACCAGGAATCTCAAGAGCGAGTCACCGTTGTCTTCTAGTGAGCAGCAATGGGTTGGCACTTGATGTTCAAACCCTTGCCAGTTGCTTCTAAAATAGAGGTTTGACTTTGTGCCACCCAAGGTTCTCCAGATGAAGGTCGCCAATGATGCAATTGGTGCATGGAGCTGCGACAACTTGTTCTACCTGAGTGCCTCATGGATCTCCAAAGATAGCTTTGGACATCGCAGGCTCCAACGGGATGTTTTGCAGGCATGGATGGACAAGAAGATCCAGTTTGGCGGCCAGCAGTTTCTTTCCAGCCCACCAGATTTAACAGCCGAAGAAATCAGGTCCGTGCCAGGGGGTGAGGCTTCCATGAACAGTGTCGACAGCTTGCGCTGGGAGGTTCTGGAACGTTCCGGAACTAAGTTGTGCATCAAACAGGACGAACATCGCTATTGGGCTTCACAAACCGGAGACATTCTAGAGACTTACAAGGGGCTCAAGACCCAGCATGACCAGCTGGCCGAGAGGTTTTCTGGAGTGTGCGAAGGTAATGATGCTCCAGAGCCTGCTGCACCAACGAACAGCGCTGATCAGGCGAAAAGCGTGTTCATTTAGTTTTTTTGTTGGTGATGGAATTCTAGGGATTCCATCAATCATGTTTCTGTCTGTCACTGTGTACTTTGGTAAAACCAAGCAATCATTTTGGCAGGCTGCAGTTCCAGCTCCTTCCAGTTTTGACTCGCTCGAGAAGTTGAAAGAGCAGGAGAAGATTGAGCACCAGGTTCCATCGGAAGTGTCTGGCATACAGATCATGCTGACAGACAAAGGCCATGTCTATCTCATCTCCGACCGGGAGAAAGTCCTCCCCGTTTCTTCCCAGTTGGGAGGGTTTGGAGCGGGCCAGTACTCAAAAGCCGCAGAGTGTGGAGCAGGAATTTCCTTCAAGCTGCCAGACAAGGACCGCACAACAGTGCAAGTTGATGAAAGCACCATGAGGGAGAATGCGGCCACAGGTGCCGTGGCCACGCTGTCCCTGTACAAGCTGTTGATTCGCACGGAACGCGAGAAGGGTGTGACCGCTCACAAGCTCTCTTATCACTCTGTGAGCCGGCTTGCTGATGTTCAACCTGGATCGGATGGCTTCAGCATAGAGCCAAAGGAGGACATGAAATTCAAACTGGTCCAGACAGGTGCAAACGGAGAGCCGAGCAAAATTGTATGCAAGAACATCTTTTCCAAGTGTCCGATTGATCTCCTCGAGCAGTCACAACATGTGACTGTGGCATTTAGATTTCGCTTCGAGCGAGTAGGCCTGAGCCTGAAGGTTCAGAAACCATATCTCATCACCAAGGCCCCCTTAACATTTCGGAAGGGTGAGCCTCTGAGGGTTGTTTGAGAAAGCTAGTCCTGCGCAAAGAAAGCCTTTGGTGAATAGCATGATGCTGAATAAATACAAACAAGAAGTGCCCCAAACAGATTTGATTTGCAGCATCTTGCCACAGAGTGAGGTTTCCAAAGCAGTCCGGCTTTCTTTTGCTTTTGCAGGTTGAGTCCTTGGCTTTTTGAATTGCTTCGCGCCGGGTCACTGTGCCAGATTGAGTGTTGGTGCAAGTACCTGAGTTGGCTTAAACCAAAGCAATTGTTTGGGTCTGGTCTTTTCTCTGACTTGGAGTTGATAAAGGCGCCAGTGAAAGTAGCGAATGCCAAGGCTAGAATGCTAGAAACTCAGAGGTCTGCTTTTGTGTGCAAAAATGTCCACTCCAGTTTGCAGGCAGGCAATCAGTTTGCAGCTGATTCAGTGAATTCCATGTTGCACGCACAGTACATGTTTACATGTTGATTTGGACATGCAGGATACCTTGATGCCTTCTTCAAGTGTTTTGGTTTAGGATTGACAGCACTGCGTTCATCATTTTGGATTTTAGATGCATGGAGGCGACACAAGAGGGAGACCTGATTTTTTTCTACGTCCATGTACCGACCCTGGTGCTGGTTGCTTTGATTACCACGGCTGGACAAATGGTGTTTTGGATTTGTTGGCGACCAACCAGACGACATCCCATCAAGATCACGCGAGACGTTGGTGTTGGGCCTGGGGCTTCATCAGATGTTGGATCATCAGACGATTCCTTTTTGGCGGCTACTTCTGTGCGGCATCAAACTGAAGAAGCAATAATCTTTGTTGCGCCTACCGGAACTCGGTGGCATAGTTGTGAGAGCTGCTCACATGTAAAGAGATCCTCTCTTCGCAGGCTTCTGCCATGCATGCACTGTGTGCACAGGGGCTGAAACCCAGAAAGGCTTATTATATAATTTGGGCAGGCGCAACTGCCCCTGAGAAAAAGATGTGTCAAACCGTTGTTAAGAGATTCACATTGGATGGGCGCAATTGTTGGTGGGCAGTAACAAGATGCTAACATCTACGAACAGCTGTCAATCCAAGATGCTACTGCTTTCCAAGCCTTCACCCTTTGTTCAGTAGACTCTCAAGATTTGCAACATGTTGGATTCACCATTGATTTTGATGGAATTCGGCTCAATTCATTAGGCATTGGGTCCCATTAGGTTCAACCTCAGGATGGCAACTTTTGATATCAGAGGTGCAATTTTGCAGAACCTTGGTGCGGCGTCGGCTTCAACACCCGCATTGCCGAAGGCTTCCCCTGCTGCATCGCCACCCGCAAAATCGTTCAGCAACCAAAGTTTGAGTCCACCTATCCTGCGCGAGACTCCCAGTCCCACTCCCGCTCAGACAGAAGAACGTGGTCGAGGGCGGGGACGTGGGCGTGGGCGTGGACGGGGAGGGGGTCGAGGAGGCCGTCGGCAAGAAGGAGGCGGCAAGTCTCCAGAAAAATGTAACTCAACGCAGACGTTTCTAATTTTTGAGTAACAGTTTGATTTCTACTGCCTGTTGGTCTGGTTTATGTTGGCGTATGTTGGTGTGTTTTTCCAACCTGAGTACTGTTGTGTGACCTGAGGTACTCCAATAATGGCTCGCCCTGCTTCCAAGAAATCCACATCGGCATCTGGAGGGGATGCGACAAAGCCAAGTAGAAAGACACGCGTGTTGAGGAGGCCTTGCAAGTCGCCAAAGCCTCCTACATCTCAGACTAAGACCCCACCAAAAGATGTGCTCAAAAATGAGTTTGACGGCATGGAAACCGGAGATGGAGAAGAGCAGGGCGAGGAAGAGCCAGTTCGAGAAGTTGATCCGCTAGTGGATGAGAAATCACAAGTTTTGAAGAAGCCAAGCCATGCTAACAAAGGCAAGGCTGAGTTAGTGTGCACAGAGAAGCACGGGAATTGGACTTTTCAGAGGTTCAAGCGTAGCACTACCGGTTTGCCTTTCAATAAATTTGTTGGTCCAGATGGAAAGATTTACTGGACAAATCATGCAGCTGAAGCAGCTGGGTTCAAACGACTTGCAGCGTGAGAGTGTGAGAGAGGAAGAAAAGAGCAAAGCACCTGTGAAAGAACCCTGACTGGTGAAAGAACTATCTTTGGTAAAAGTTACTTATATATAGTATAGAATTATATGCTATTTTTCTGCTTCATAAATAGATAAATAAACATATATATACACAGATATAGTATATGTATAGGCTAGGTGTTAGATGTTGAATCCATCTAATCCATCTAATTCTTTCACTGCTCAGCTGGCCAACACCCGCATGAGCCAACACCCCGAATTCCTCACCCAACATCGATCGACTGGATGGGCCAGGCCATGACCTGGGTGGGCTTCTCCTACAACGCCCCTGGCGTCCTGCACGACCCCGATACCAAGAAGGCCTCCCTGCAAACGGCGCTTGGGAAGGCTGAAGGCCTTTGGTAAAGACGCTTACTCCATCTTAATTGATATACCAGCATCTTCCAAGGGGTCAACAATGGAAGCCCCTACACTATTTAATTAGGGAGCTCCTTTGGACACCCATTGGATGGTCCAGGTATATGTGTTCAGTGAAGCAATGTCCTTCAGAATTGGAGGAATCATGAGGAATCGGGTTTGGGCTTGAGTTCCGAATAGGCTTGTTCCTGATTAACTTTGAATGTGCATTTCCTAAACATAGCCCAACAGCTTTAGGACAAGGCAAAAGAATTCGCACCTGTATCGATGTCCTGTATCTGTACAGTATGTATCTGTAGCGATTAGGTACCGACCGTATTTTTTGGCCGGTTGGGTGTTTTTTCTGCCTTTTTCTTGGGATCTTGGCAACTGACTTGTTTCGGTGCACCGCACAGGCAGATATTCAAGCACGCTTGGCTTTCTTCAACGAGTGGCCGCGCTCAGTATGGGAGCCAACAGACTGCTTAGAATTGCGTACAGAAGCCTAGGGCTCGAAGTATCTCCTCATAAAGGTTTTTATTGAACCCTAGAAAAAACCACCCCAAACACCTGCGAAACGATAGCACTTGGAGCCCTAGGGGAAAATTACATGCATGGAAGATTTGGAGGACTTGAATTGCAGCCACTGGCGGAGGGGGACGCACCGATAAACATGCCGAGACTGGCAAAGAAGCTTGGGCATTCAGTTGGATGAGAACAAGTAGATGATTAGTTTGAGGCCTTCTCCGTCTTGAGACAAAATGCTTCACCCAAGTCCTTTTCTCATCCCAAATGCTTCACCCAGGACGAAGCACGGCTTCGGGCGTTCGGCGCTGCTGTTGTCGGGCGGCGCGTCCGCCGGGAGGCCTCAGTTTTTTGGTGCAAGGCTGTAGTGCACGAAGCACAAAGTTATACATATCCCATCCATGTAGGGAAATGAGTCATATATGGATGGCCTGGGGAAATTTAAGCCATTTAAATAAACAAACATATAACTTAAT
>JAOBYK010309250.1:0-18988 GCA_025434845.1 Phenganax subtilis | reverse complement strand
ACAGGAGACAACGCCTTGACATGCTGTTTCGCCACGACGACTTGAACAGCGAATTTTGTCCCCTTCCTAACTCCATACAATCACATTGCTAGATTTACCTGTGACGCAGTGCGCTCCAGCAATCGGCGCATTTGTGAATCGTGACTCGTCTCGTGATGGTTTACCTCATGTTAGTCATGTAGCCTTTTCGAAATGTGTTGTCTGCCTCTCAATTTGTCTTTAAAGATATGTCGTTTGCCCAAAGAAACACAACGTATAAAGTGTAGTGGACAAGGAATGCGTTTCGAAACAACATAAATGTTGCATAGCTGCAAGGAAACGCAAAAAATTCAAGAATAGTTGGTTTGTTTACATTTCAACATCCATTATGGCGACTGCACGTGTATCAAAGCAATTCTATCGAAAACCATTGCCGTCGTCTTGCATCGATTTCGCTTCGGCCGAAGGCAAAGTTATTTTCAAAGAAGCTATGGAAGACGGGACTATGGAGTGTTTTTTCAATTTAGCTGCTCAATTTCGTACTCAAGATGAGCCTGCTTATTGCGGTTTGTCAACGCTGGTGATGGTTCTGAATGCATTGTCAGTTGACCCAGGGCGTGTCTGGATAGGTCCTTGGCGATGGTATCATGAAAAGATGCTTGAATGTTGTGTACCGCTAGAAGTTGTACAGTCTAAAGGTATAACATTGTATCACTTCTCATGTTTGGCTAGATGTAACAGTCTTGATGTTGATATGGTGCGAGCGTTGCCCACAGAATCTGTATCCCAGTTTCGAGACATCATCAAGGAAGTAGCACAGGGTGATGGTAGGGTTCTAGTGAGCTCGTATTCTCGAAGAGTTCTGGGACAAGCTGGAGACGGTCATTTTTCGCCAATTGGTGGTTATCACCAAGGCCAAGATTTGGTCTTGATTTTTGATGTTGCAAGATTCAAGTATCCACCTCATTGGGTGTCTGTTGATCTCTTGTGGGAAGCAATGGAAGGATTAGATAAAGAGACAGGTCAGTTGCAACAGAACTGGGTCTTTCTCTTGTGATTTATCTCTATGATAATTGAAAGTCTTGTTATTTATAGTTCATCTGCCGTGTGATCTAACACCAAAGTGGTCCACTTGCCATTGAGAGACTTTTCATCTGTTTCACTCAGACATCTGTTATCTTCCTTTTTCTCAGTATGGAAGGGGTGCAGTATAAATATTACGCCACTATCATTATTGCTTTAATTTTTCAGGCATGCCTCGTGGCTATTTGACACTAAGTCGAACTCTTCACACAGGAAACCCGACCGTCTTGTTTATGATTTCTGATCATTTCAATCTAGCTGGAATCACTGGAATATTGGAATGCTGGAATACATGGCTGACTTCACCAGCCAATGATAAGCTGGAGAAGCAAGAGTTTCTTCAGATTCTGGTCTCAAAATTTTTCACTCTGTGGTGTTTGGATAATCTACCAGGTAGATAGGGATAGTTTTGCCATGATAAGATAGTCAGGTCTCAGATAGAGACAAATATGTCTACAATTTATTTGTTTCTTATTTTTCAAACAGGTCTTGACAAAATTTTCAGCATAAAAATTGACATCGAATGCTGCAATGATCTTTCAAAGTTACACAAGTGTGCTATTTGTGATCTTCTTAGCTCTTTAGAGCAACAGCCACTTTTTCAAATGATTAACAAATCCCTAAACTCTGGAGCATACAATGTCTTGAAGACTTTGGATGGCTTGGTCAACCTTCCTATTCTGAATACAAAACTGCAATGCCTTGCAAAAGATTGCAGCAAGAGTGATACTCCTAAGGTAACATTGAGCCATTTTGCAACAATCTTTCTACTTGCATGGCCTTATACAAAATCTGCTCACAAGAAGAAGCGTTCCTATGCTGATTTTTGCGTTGAGTATGTCAAGGAAAACATGATAGGTGCGAATGAAATTCTTGAGAATGAAGTTAAACTTTTGAAAGCTCAATTGTCAACAATATTATCATATCAGAAAAGTATGAACAGTCCTGGCAAGGTAGTAATGAATACAATGAAAACAGATTGTTGTCAAGGAAAGTAAGATATATGGCAGGCCACCTCCTTGTTGTGTCAAATTGAGTGTCAGTCAAATTACGGTAAAATAACAGGGCAGGAAGTAGTAGTGTGGATTGCTACGCAGCAGTTTCGTTATTGATACCAAGTTCATTCTCATGCTTGATTTTTGCTATTGTTTTCTCTCCCTCGTTTAAACGCTTGAAAAACTGCTTTGCCTTTTATGCAATTGCAGAAAAGACAACCTTGACATGAGCAGTTGCAAGCATACCATGCACATTCTTTAAACTCTCATAGATCAAAAAGTTGGACAAAGCTCAAAGAAGTGAGACATTTCTTTGAACTCGGTCGTTGTAACAATTTTATCTTTCACTTTTGTACCTTACACATCTCAACATGTCTCCTTGGCCCACAAAATTCGACCAGAATGCCACATTTGCCCAAGATATCCCACGATAATGCCCCGTAGATTGGCCCAAGATATCCTATGATAAATTGATAATGCCTCATTGTCCCAAGATATCGTGTGATGATGCCACATTGGTATATCCCGAGGCAATGCCGTGGTGTTGGTCCATTATGATTGCGGCAGTGATCTCAGTAAGATGTCTCGTTACCGTTGTCATATTTCCAGGGTCACAGTTTTCTCTTTCCTTTTTTACAGTTTTCATTTCCTTTTTCGCAGCGCTACTGAATTCATCCATTTTATTGTTTTTCATTCCACGTGCACACCCCAAGTAATAATGGTCCTCTAATACTCAATGGTACCTGGATACACTATTCAACTTTATAAATGATCATTTCAACCTTGGAGGTGTACCTAAAACAATAATTATCATGAGGAAATACGCAGAACAACGAAACTGCAAAATGGTATCGATGTTTCGGGCTACAGCTTATCTAAATATAATTCATGTACGATATTTTACAAATTTATGCAACAATTCGTAAGAAAGAATAATGAAAACGTCAAAACGAGTTTTAGAACAGCTGCAGAATAACTGGGACGAGATTGGATCTCTCTCTGCAAGACTCTCATGCCTTCTGTTGGTAAATCTTGATATTATTGAGCTCAAGATTCCAAAAGAGAGAGACATTTAAAAAATATTTTGCCGTTTCAATTAACTATGAATTGTTGTAAATGTAACTTCAAATTCGCCAAGTGAGAAATCGTTGGGAAAAACAACGCTTTTTGTGCTTGCCGGTAAAGCGAGCTAACGCATAAAGTATTGGCTGAGACTTTGACAAATATCACTATCTCCGTTGTTGTAATAGAAAGCGAGAAAAAGAAACTTTTTGAACGAAATATAGATGGGAAATTGACTAGATTATTTATTCTTAACGCAAATTCTTCTAGCATACATTTTTGGTAAAAAACTTTCGCCTCTTTTTGGTAGTTTGACTATAGTTTCGACAAAAGTTCATTTAGTAAACGTCTCCCAACGATCTTAGACCAACAAAGGAGCAGTTTCTTCTGAAAACGGTTGCTCAGTGGTTCGAATGCTCACCAAAACCTCCCTAGGAGTGTTTTTTGCTTCGTGAAATGTTGTATGGCTTCCGACAGTATTTCGTCGCTAAATATAAGAAAAGTTTCGCAGAAAATACACTAAAAACGTCCACTGATACCTTGTGTGTTTTCACACTTGCTCTGCTAGCTTTAAAAAACATTTTCCAGGTCGTGTTTTACAACTTTTCGGCGCTTAAAAATATTTTTGAAACGCACAATGAAAATTTACACTTGAGGCCACTGCTTGAGGCTGCTTGAGGCCAAAAATTTTGCCGCCTAAAATTCTCTACTTTGATTGGCTACTGCAGTGCATCGCCTCTAAGCATCATGGGCTACACTGGTATTATCAACCATACACCCAATATGTTTAGACGTGTGCTGTCATGCTCTTTTTACCACCATATATCCCTTGTAGTAGTCCAGTGACGAACAAAGATCAATGTATTTGTTTATATTTGCTTCTCTGTGCTTCGGTTCGGTACGAAAACAACAAAATTTCACACTAAATTGCAACAAAATTCGTCATAAAATAAGACATGCCTCCCGAAAATAATGTCCATGCACTTTCTAAGAAAATATGCACCGAAAAGCTGCCCTAAAAGTACGAAAAAATCACCATGAAAAACAAAATTCCGCCATCCAATCACCATGAAGACCCCGCATCATAGGACAATGCCTGGTCACTGATGTAAAATTCACTTTGCTTTACACTAAATTTTTTATCATAACAAATGAACATATTATAACACTCACAAAAAAGTACTGAATTCCAAATTTTTGATATTTAGGAGACTATTTGGTGCAATAAAACGCACATGTCCTTCGGTAAACACGACAAGGAAGAAGGACTTTCGTAAGTTCTAAGTGATGAAAATTCCAATGGCCCCTTTATTTCTGCTCTAAACAGGCTAATTTTTTCAAAATTTCGTTCGAAAGCATTCCCCAAGCACTAGAGATACAACAGCCAAAAAATAACAGTACTTTTGCTTACAGTACCAAGTAACGAAAATAGCGAATGTAAACACTTGCAAGCGAACTTCGTCTCCTCAAGAAATTCTGTATTGCTTCGACTATAGTTTCCAGTGATATATACAAGTATTTGAACAAAAAAACTCTCAAATAGTACATATTTATACCTTGAGGTTCTTTGGACGACTTGTATTTCTTCATTTTACGTTTACTTGGTTTTTCTTTTTGGTTTTTCGGGTGCTTTTTGTTGTCGTTTTCAAACTCGAAGTGCGCGGTGAAAATTTTGGGCTTCTTTTCCCAACGGTTTTCTCGTCTTTCCCGCTCAAAGTTCTTGTTTTTGATTGGTGGTATTCCATCACATGACACTTATAATGTGTCCCTCATTGCCCCTCCGCAAAAATGACAACATGTTGTTTTTAATCTGACCCCTACTGATGAAAGTCCACTTCACTTGAACGATTTCGTCTTGAGATACGTGCGGAATCGATACTTGGAGGACATTTCTAGACACCACAGACTCATGATTTATTAAATTCTGTTACGTTTTGTGCGAAAATGAAGGAATAATGACCGTCTTTATATTTGCAGTGCGTTTTATACTGACGTGAGTACAAGTTGTGAATTTTCCGTGTAATATAATATTGTTTGTTCGGCTTTAAATTTTACAGACAAACGAAGAAAAATATTCAGGTATTTTATACATGCTAAATACGTCTTTGTTTGAAAATTTTTGCGTTGTTTAGGGCTTTTGTGAAGGTATTTTTTTGTACGTTTTTGTGGGAAGTCTTTATGCGACACTTAGCTGTTTATGTCATCTGTTGGCCTTGGCAACTTCAATGAGCATTTCAAAGTTGCTAGCTTTAAAGATTTCCTGCTTTTTAATGTTTTCAATAAATATGCTTCATACGTCAACGTTCTATACGAAAGTTGTTTCTAATTGAATAGATATAGAGTATCATTTTGTAATTACAACGCAGGCGGTCTTATACCGATAAATCATACAGGCGTGCAACATTTTGCGATTGAACATAAATATAGCTGCACAAAATCTAATTACATATTGTAGAATTTTGAATAATTTCACGGGACTTCTTCGTCTTTGCGGGTTTAAAGTGCATTCAGAAATAGCGTTTCAAATTGACTACCATTTAAGCTAATTGTTTTTTAAAACTCTAAGCGATTGAATTGCTGCAAATTTTAATGATTTATGAAACATTGGGTTGTTTTGACTTGTGTTTTGTTAAGTATGGAAGTGCCTGAAACTTAACTGGTTATTGCGTAATATGGTTTTTTACAATCTTAATTTGATTGACAGTATATTCTATGTAAGGCCAAGGCAAACACCCTTGAGTTCAAATTTATTGTCTGCCTTACAGATATCCATCTTAGTTTGGTGTCCCCTTTCAGGAAGTTCGATGTATTTTGAATATCTGATACTATCTGATCTAATGTTTTAGACCAGATACAAGAGTGTCCCCTTGATGAATAAAGTTGTCTGACATTAGATGGATTTTGATATATAGCAGTTGGGAACACTGAGTGGCATTAGCTGTCAGTGCAACTCTGGTTCAATTTTGATTCTGTTTTGTTGCAGTGAAAGCTGATTTTGACTGTTGTTTTGGTTGTTGAACAGTGAGCTAATATGGATAAATTTTGGAGAAGAAAGTGGAAAGTATTTACAGGAAATGATTGCTTCATAATATTGGTTTGAAGATGGGTGCTGGTGAGTGAAGTTGTTTCATTGTGCTGAACAAGAACAACTTATTGAAATTTGGCTTTAAAAAAAATTTTGCTTTTTTCTGTAGCAACTTCCTGTAGCGGGAAAAGCTCCGCAAAGATGTAAGTATCTTTAAGCATCACATTTGGCCCATGCATTTTTATGTTTCCTGTTTTAGGTACCTGTAGTTTATTCTGTTTAATGCCAGACAATATTTTTGCCAGGGTGGAGTAACTTTGTTGGTGGAATGACAGTTCTTTTCTTTAATAGTTCTTCCAGAAATGGTGCAAATTATATTAGAAATGGCACACCTCAACCAAAAGTGAAAAACAACAAAATTTCTTGCGACAATGGTCCGGTAAATCATCACACATCGGATATTCAGATTGAGAAACAGACCCTCAGTCACCCAATGTCAAATCGCTCAGTTTCGGCTGTAACTCTTCGGCCTTCTAAAAGTGCTGGAAATTCGCCTGGTGCACGAAGGTTAGCCACGAGATAAACTTGGCATCCTTACTGGGTTTTTACCACTTCTTTTAAACATTCCAGATCAACTGGAGATGACGGAAAGTCACTTTTGCGTCGTTCTTGTGGGAGTCAAAATTTGATGACTGTCAACAAGGTGTTCTCAGAAGCAGACCATGTCCCTGTGTTTCGACAGCACAGTGAACCAATTCCTTCAGGGTTTCGATCAATGCCCTCGTCGCCTCGCATTGCCCGACCCCCAGCAAAAGAGAGCCACCATGTTGAAGTACTGCAAACAGAGGTTGGTTTTCTGCATAGATAGTAACTTGGGTTTACAGACCATTTGTTAAATAGATGGTGAGATCATAGCATTTTGCATATTTTATTAGCTATTCTTCCTATATGATAGTTTGTACTGACTATATAAGCCAAGTGTTTCTCTATTTTTCCAACAGGACAGTCTGTGTTTGAATGAGTACAAAGTTCTGAATGAGATTGGCAAGGTGCCGTATGTTTCATATACCAATAAAATAGAGACTTGAATTGGAAAACAATCTTTACACTTTCAAAACATGTCTCTTTTCAAAATTTCATCAGGGATCCTATGGTGTTGTGAGAATGTGTTATTCAGAATCTGACCATCTCAATTATGTGAGTACGCTTTCGGATAGAATATATTTAATGCTAAATATGTCAGAATACTGAACGTCACATTCTTGTTATAGGCAATGAAGATAATGTCTAAGAAAAGGATTATTAGAAAACATGGACTGAGTAAGGGTTTCACAATGCAGTGGTTTTGGTTTCAATCAGCAAGCTTTAAAAACCAATTCTAACAAAAAAACTGAACTTGTTTTGGGGATTGTTTTCAGGAATGATACTAGCTCATTGTTATGTAACACTTGTTCTAATTACATTTCGTTGATTATTAGAATCAACCAATTAGAACAATTATGCTCAATTATAGTTCATTTCAAGTTTTATACTAACCATTTTAGTGAAACCATGTGAACGTGGAAAGAAGGATGCTCTAGAAAATTTAAAAAGAGAGATTGCTATTTTGAAGAAAGTTGATCATCCCAATGTAGTCAAACTTTACGAGGTCTCATTTTTTATATTTCGTTTTTTTATCATGTTTTAATTCACAACCAATCTTTTTTGTGTGGAAATATAAATTTTTCTTTTATTTTATTAGGTCCTTGATGATCCCAGTGATGACAACTTGTACTTAGGTAAAACTCTTGGTTTAATGATTGTATATGCAATATTGTATTGATTAATCAATGGAACTACTTCAACTGCCCAATTTTTTTTCTAGTGTTTGAACTGGTTGAAAAAGGGTAAGTTGTATCGCACCATAAATGTATGATTATATCTTGCTGTGGATATGTTCAAGTATATTTTTTTCATCTGATTTTGAGGCTGAAATGCTCTGTGTCCATGCCAAAACTGATGTTTTTGTTTCAGTCCAGTGATGGAAATTCCTACTGAAAGTCCACTGTGCGAATCTGATGCAAGAAAGTATATTAGAGATGTTCATTCAGGAATTGAATATTGTAAGTTAGTTAAAAGTGAATATATAGCGAAGTTCTGACTTGATATCCACTACTCCTACCATTGATTAAGCTCATAACAGATCAGTCAATTAAGTAGATGATATTCACCTCATTCGTTCAACATAATGGTGCTGGTGATGAAATTGGTGATTAATTGAAACTTGAACATTGTTGATGACTTGATGCACATGGTAGGCACTTTATAGTGAAAGCTGTATAATCGTGTTATTTTTCCATTTTTCCAGTACATTTTCACAGAATAGTTCATAGAGATATCAAACCTTCCAATTTGCTACTTGGTGACGATGGTCATGTCAAGGTATACAATCTGCACTTAAAATATATTCAGTAAATCATGCAATAATTAAATCTAATTAAAATAATAATTAAATAAATCAGATATATATTTATTAAATATATTAAATAATACTTAAAATAAATGCAAAATATATTGGTGGCGAAAGTTAGCTGATTTGTTAGGGTATCAGAAGTTATTGTGCAACTAAAATATATTTAGCATTTTATAAAAGTTTTTTTATGTTATTATTTTCAGATTGCAGATTTTGGAGTGGCAGATATTTTTGATGGCGAGGATGCTTTGCTTTCTAAAAGTGCAGGATCTCCTGCATTTATGGCTCCAGAATCTCTTCAAGGTGCATTCTAGTGATTTTTCGAAGAAACTTTCCAGAATTATTCTACAAGTTTAAGTGTTGTTTTTCAGCAACTCGTGACACATACAGTGGCAAAGCTGCAGATGTCTGGGCTATGGGAGTAACCTTGTACTGTTTTGTATTTGGAAATGTAAGTTTAGTGTGTAATTTAGTCAAGCCTATTTTCTTGAGTTCAACAATAGCTAGTTAAATAGTTCATTTCTTCAACAGATTCCATTCCATCATGGTAATAGGGTTGGTCTATACGAGTTAATAAAAACAAGCGAGTGAGTTCTGTTTTTTATTTATTTTTAGGTTTTCTATTGTGTTGCCACCACAATTTTTTTATTATATCTTTTTTCATTGATATTCCATGCTAAAAAATCATTAAAAGTTGTTGAAATTACTATTTTAACATATCTATTTTGTTTTTAGATTGCAATTCCCTGAAAAGTAAGTCTCTTTTTTTATTCCTGAATAAAGCATTTGATTCACTTGCATAATATAATATTAAATAGATGAATATATCTGTTTCCATTTAGTAGACCGTTGACTCCCGGTCTTGAAGATTTGTTATTACGAATGTTGATCAAAGATCCAAGTAATAGAATAACTATTGAGGATATGAAGGTGAAGAACTAAAAATAACTGGAATGTTTTCTTTATGTTTTTCTTTAAAATTTTCATTACCACCATCATGTTGTATTTTCTGTGCAAACCGCTGGACTACTTTCCTAGTTTTCTTTTTTAGGTTCATCCCTGGTTAACTAAAGGTGGCTCTGAACCACTTCCCTCAATGTATGATAATTGCACAGTCCTGGAACCAACAGAAGAGGAAATTAGCAATAGTATTAGAAGTGTACCGAAAATTAAGACTTTGGTATGTGGCTCAGACCTGCTTCATTTTTTTCGACTTTCTGTGATATTTCATTGTTTTTTACCGCAGATTCTTGTAAAACGCATGTTGAGACATGGCCATTTTGGAAACCGGGAAAAACTCGATCGTATGCGATTCAGTACAGGTTCAATGTCGTAGATATTATTATAGAATATACAAAGAATATTTAGGTAAGCTGAAATAATTATATCCAAGCAGAGGTGTAGAGGTCTTGGAGTTTCCACCTTTCCACGGGACTTTACCCATTATTCTTCCGCCCGCATTTCGCCCCAAAAAGATCGTCTGCAACACAGGGTATAAAATTGCAGTCACCTGACCGGATGTTACCATGCCACTGAAACCTGTTTTTATACACCCATTATACGCCCCCAGACCACCTGCCATATCTCTTGGCTGTGTATCTTGGTCTTGTAAATAAGAGGACTGAAGGGTTTTGTCCCACATTTTCTTATAATAATACAATGTATTGCAGATCAATGTAAGTAACTATTTCGATAATAACTTTACCAGTAGATATACATTTGTTTCACTCGTACTTTGCGTGCTACAACAAAGAAGGCCGCAATTCTTTGCTTGCTTTTATAGTAAAACAGGTTTCACAAACTAGATGGAATGTGACGCGCAATTATTACAAACAGGTTTCAAAATTTACAATTTGTTATGAGGTATTGCGCAGAAAAAATTTAGTCATATAGTATATCTTCTCGAGAACGGGTGATAAATATAAGTGTGATTTATTTCTTGTGATAATATTTTGAAAATCATGAAGGATTTGTTGATGCATCAGGTATGTGAAGAAATCACAAAGTTTTTAAACGGTTTAGCTTAATAGGATGCAGGTTTTCTTGACCGACTAACGCTTCTGTTCAAATTTCGGTGACTTCTTTCGAACTTTGTGGAAAACATTTTGCGACTTTCAACATTCTTGACGCATGGATTTAAAATGAAATAAAAGTTTCTTCCTGTGTTTATTCGTAAATAAATTGTACAGCTAAAAGTTCAGGCAAGTTGATTTTTGATTGTTGAAAAGTTTTTAAGCACAACAAAGCTTTGTGTAACACGAGAAATTTAACGTGACCCGGTTCCCGTCAATACCTACCATAGTTTGGTTACAAGAGAAAGTTGTATACGATCGTGAAAGAATCGCATTGTATTTCGTTTTAACTCATTAGTTTTTGCATTAAATCGTGCCAATCTTCACGGTAGTTCGTTTTTCACGGAAATACTAGTATGATGCGTGCTAGCAAGTCGCAAACTTCAAGTTTGTTGTCAAAATAGCAATATTGGCGTTGTAGTTATGACGAATTTCCGGGAAAGTAATTGGCCTCATTTCCGTCAATTTCGTGTCCGCTGAACAGGTGATACTTTGTGTAAATTCAAAATAAAGAGTTTAACAAGTGAAACTTCAAATCTGTGGGAGATGAGAGGTACCGTAATTGGCATTTGAGTAGACGTTATCCTTGCATATATTTAAATGTTCTTTAGGCGGTTATTTTGGATCCGTCACAGATCCATCGTCCTGAGCCAGTGTTTGACGAGTACAATGTTGTTCATAATCTGAAGCCTGATCTTCCTAAAAATCTTGGTAAAGATAAAGAAACGTTTCGAGATTATGACGTTGACGAAAGCATGGCTCATGTGCGAGAGACTTACAGAAACATGCATACAAAGCAAACTGTTGCTTTGGGAAAGGAATTGGTACAAACAAACTACTTTCATATCCTTGTTACATTTGAGTTACTGTGGGCTTACTGGGCTATTACATATTCAGTTAATGTGGGTTTTTCGACTAATCACCTCCTCATAGCCGGCAGAAAAGCAAACCAGGTAGTACACATTCATAATCTGCTGTGGCTGGTGAAATGTTTGCTGCTGTAAGGCTAACTTGGAAAAATTTAATACAACGTTCGTTTATATGAGTACGTCCTGCAAGAAAAGTATATCTAAATATATTTCATTTTTTGCTTCATTTTGCCTAGCGTGAGCAATGGTTGTCATTTGATCATGCAGAAATGGGAATTATGGACGCAGTCTTGTTATTAGATAGTCTCGTCGACGAGAGCGACCCTGATACTGAGCTACCAAACTCTGTTCATGCTTTCCAAACTGCGGAAAGAATACGAGAAAAATATCCTCATAACGGTTAGCAGTTATTAGATTAGATAGGAATAGTCTGGCATTAGACAAGGTACGGTAATCACAATGAGTGAAACAGCAAGTATGGTGCACTATATACTGGTGTGCATTGCCGCTGAAGTATGTGTTCAATTGCAAGATAGCTTTTTCCTAGAATGGTTTCAACTTGTTGGTTTGATTCATGATGTTGGTAAGGTGATGGCATTATTTGATGTTCCGCAGTATTTAGTCGTCGGTGATACATTTCCTCTTGGATGCAAGTTCTCTGACAAGATTGTCTTCTCAGAGCAGTTTGTTGATAATCCAGACAGTAAAGTACCCCAGTACAGGTATAAGTTTGAATCATTAGTAAATTCAATTAATATTACGTGTTATTGATAAAAGTAATTTGGTATTTGTTTTATGTTAGTTCAAAGCATGGCATTTATGAACCAAACTGTGGCTTGGATAATGTTCAAATGTCTTGGGGACATGATGGTGAGATTTCACTTCAGTGAATATATAATACATGTGGTGTCAAGATTGCGCTTGATATTTTGTTTTCCTTTGAGCAGGAATTTGTCTGTTTAATATATCTTATTCAATGTAGCTGAATGCCCTAAAACTTTCTTTGAACCCTTTATGTATTTTGTTTGTTATTGAATATGCAATTTATTTGAGATATACAGGTGCCAGCATTATCCAGTTCTGTGTCTGGTAGACACTAGCTTTTTGTGGCACAACGATGTATAATGTGCTTCCATTGCAGAATATATGTATCAAGTTTTAATTGCAAATGGATGCAAGATTCCTAAAGAAGTGAATACATTTATTTCTTTATTAAATTATGGGCATGCCTAAGTGAATAGTTTTACCCCACATTTACTTTAATAAACGCGTCACTGTGGCTTGATATTTTATAATACTTCATTCACTTGCAAGAGTCTTCCCCTGACAAGTAAGTGGTTTGGTGTTAAGTACCATATAAGTTTTATTTACATACTGCCACCTATTGGGTTTATTCTATTTGTTTACAAAGTAATTGTAAAAGTGACAAAGAACAAAATTTTGCAGTTGTGCTCTTTTTAACTCTCATAATCAAACCTATATGACTGTTTTGTACCACCTTGGAACTATTGACTTGAAGGAAACTAATCGGGTTTTTTTTCCTTTCCAGGGTCTCTACATGATTAGATATCATTCATTCTACCCTTGGCATTGTGCTGGAGAATATGACCATCTGTGCAATGATGAAGATCGTGCTATGATGCCATGGATCAAAGAATTTAAGTGAGTTGGCTAGAAATTCCATTTATAAGAGTCATCTCCTATTGACCCAGTGTTACCACGATACTTAATATGACCTAACTATATATGTATACTGGATAGTTCTATCAGTTCCAAATTGTTCTTCCTAGAGACCCAGTTAGAGATATTTTTTATTAATCCGATGTTATTACCGCTAGAATGCAGTTTAGCGGACACCAGGTTAGGGCAAGGTTGGTTTGTGGGCTCAGCGTTCGCAATCTAAAATTATGTTTTTTGGATGGTCAGCGTCGTAAGGTGTCCGCTAAACTGCATTAGCCCCGTTACTACAAAAGGTAACATAAGGTAAAGTACTAACTATAGATTTTTTGTTGTTTTCAGTAAATTTGACTTGTATTCAAAGGCAGACAGTTTGCCTGATGTGGAGAAAATCAAACCATATTATCAATCCCTCATTGACAAGTATTGTCCTGGCAAGTTGAAGTGGTGAGCTGGTGTGTTCCCAGACCAAACCCAAATACTTTTTCCATTCTGTTCCCAGACCAAACCCAGATAGTTTTCCTTTCTGTTCCAATTCAATAAATCCAACATTCAAGATTTGTAAAATGTAATATAGTTTTGCACAGGTATTTAAGTTATTGAATGATTTTTATGGCAAGTATCAATGTGTTGAATAATTAATTACTGATTACATAATTTACATTTTGAATCATTAATCACAAATTGTAGTATGGCTGTAACTTATGTATGTATGTCATCCAGCATAAATTGATAGGGGATTTTTGGTAAATATATTTTTGTAATGTAGTAAAGATAATAGTAAAGTACGAATTAAATTTATACATTTATAATTTAATTGAATAATGCCAAGTTGCCATGTAGTTTATAGCGCTAGTTCAACATGGGCAAGCCAGATGAAACCACTAGAAAAATAACTGGTAATTGTAGAATAAATCTGTGAATTATAATCTAGACAAAAATTAAAAAGACTGTTCTGTGAATTTCCCAATTTTAGTCAGATTTTCCCATCAATAAATCTAACTGTGTATTTGTATTTGTTAATACCTACTACAAATTTACATTCAGTTGCCAGGATGTGCTCAGTGACAACCACTGCCATTTCACTAATAGTAGTTGAGTCACCATGACGAGATATTTGTTCTGCAAGTCATTCAGTATGTTGCAATAAAGCAGCTAACAGTTTTCTTTCTCCAGTAAAGCTGAGTCTTGCATGTTGCACCAAATGGTTTTCAATTGCAACCACATCACCTTGCTGTAACTGTGTTCCGACAGCAACTGTCCATGTTACTTCTCGAATGTGTTGAATGTATTCTTCGGGGATTTCACTCTTGTCCCCAAAGTAAGAATGTGTGGGGAATTTACTGTATGGCAGTTCAGGGAATTTCACCCACGTAGGATGATTGTATTTCCAGGAGCTTGCATGTTTGCGATGAGCATGATTAAACCATATCAGTTCACCTACAAATGCCAGATGTCAATTGTACATTATGGTTGAAATTTGAGAAGATTACTCACTTAGCCACAAGAGGCAGTTTTGTTTTGGTAACCCATTGTGAAGGGAATCACTGAGTTCAAACAGATACCAAGTATAATGTTAACCTGTGAGAGGGAAGTTGATCATCGCCGGTCTTTGGTAGCCAAACTCCAATGAACCGTCTCTCTCCCACTGATACTCAGCACCGATCCCTTTTAAGTAATCTTCCACCTTGTTGCGATCTTCTGTCATGAAAACCTAGGCAACAAATGCATTTTTCAGTCTTCATATATTTCTAGATTTCAAAAAAAATTCAATGGCTTTTTCTCCAATAAGTGACATTTAAAACACTGATTATTTTTTTGCTGCTTCCAAACCTGCTGCCATGCCTTGTATTTCTTGAGGCTTGCATCTGCCCAGTGGTAGTGATAGTAAATGCCGTGCTTAGCAAAGCTTCCCACCACTTCGGGGTCAAGGTTCCCAAGGATATCTCGTACGCTAGCAATCACAGTTTCCCCACCACAACCAGGTGTGGCTGGCTTGTCACAATAGAACACTAACTGGATAATAACATAACGTGATGTTGTGTGTATCATAGTCCTGTAGCTAGCCATAGAAACTGGTCATGCAATGCAATTTGCTATGAAATACATTACTAAACCATTACAATGCAGTATTTCTAGTGTGCCCTCCTACCTATATTTTTTGTTCTGTGTTGATGCCAAATAATATTGCTAGTCAAGTGGAAACCTTGCTACATGCGAACATTGTCACTTTCAAACAAGCATCGTTAGTACAAGACCTAATGAGATATTTACCAGGTGTGGCCAAGTATGCATGTATGCCATCTCATTATGACCTTCTATTGTGATTTCAGGCGGTTCATCACTTGCAGTGTATGTGTCCTTCCCAACCTGGATCCGGGGGGCAGCACCCCCAATATACTCCATGGAGGTAAACTTTCCCAGCCCATTGAAAAATACAGAGAAATCCTCGTGACCCTTTATGGGAAAACCGCGGAATAATATCGCACCATACGTGTTTAAAGTATCTTGGAAATTTTCCTTGCAAACTAGGGCACATTCTCTTGCAGTTGCTTTATCAGTAATACCAACATCTGATGCTGAAATTACGACAGGGAAATTTTCCTTTGGAGGGTTTAAAAACTTGGGAAAATTTGGTCCATTTGAACCAGGAAGAAACTTTCTGTTTGCCAATTCAACCAGATTTCGTCGAGGTTGCACGAGTCGCACAAAATCGAGCAATTTTCTTGAAATATTATTGGGCATAGTAGTTGTTTTGGAAGTCAGTCAATCACTCGTGGCGTACGATACAAATATTTAATATTTGAATAATGCTTTTACGTTCATTTGTAAATTCATATACAAACTTGTCATTAACTTGTAAAACCTGGTAATAACCGTAATATCGTTTTAAAGTGCGTACATCTGATGTTTCTAGGGAATATTAGGTTACAATATTTAACTCATCACATTCTAAACTTGGACTGGTCAATTTTCGATTTCTTGACACAAATATTACTGAAAATTAAAGTATCCTGAAAACTGTCAAGAAAAGCCGATTGAGTATATATTTTAATATTTATGTGTTCTCCCCGTCAATAAATGTATTTTGGCATGGTTCAATGTTTCAAGTAAAACAGGATTGACCTCTATTACTGGCAGTTAAAAAACTACCAGAAATATAGAGGTCAGTCAATACATACAAATGGTAATATTGTTATGAAGATGCATTGCCAGTCAATAGGTTACTTATTAATTTCTATTGGATAAGCTGGTTCTTTATTTATTATTTTGCTTATGGTATATTATTCTTTGGATTGAAGTTTAAATTGAAAGGAGCTAGTTTTCCATTTGACATTATTGATATCAATTCGTTCAGCCATTGTGCGCTCAAAAAACGTAACATTGTCTGCACTGTCAACCAGTATGACTGAGTTTGTTCTAAAAACAAATAAAAGTGATTTTTAATCATCTGGTGTTAGACAGAGTAAAAGAAGCACAGTTAAAAAGGACAGAGTACAAGAACCAAAATTGGAGTACATTGTCACACAATGGGTCTAATTTCACTTCTGATCTACCAAAATGCTTATAGCAAAACTGGTCTACTGATAACAGGACAAATAATTGGGAAGACCAAAAAGCAGACCTTGTGCCATAATTGCGTTCTGGAGAATGTACTGATATTGCAGTCAAAGGTTCAAGGAATTTGTCTGGAATTCCCTTATCATCAGGACCACGAAAGACATCATCAACTTCGTATCTAAGAAGAAAAGAAGGCCATGGACAAATAGCCATATTGAATGCGTTAAGCAACAGAAAGATTAGCTCCCTCACCTTGTGCTATCCTGTAGCATCTCCAGAATCTTCTCAATCGTTTCATTCCAAGAGCAATGTCCGTCGATAATTTCTTTAAATTTTTCTTTCCCATGAATAATCTTTTTCCAACCATAGTCCAAGTATCGATTACTAAGGCCATAGATGCCAGGTTTTAAGTCTTCAAAAGGTTTGTGTTCTTTATTACAATAATAGTTAAACTTCATGTCAGATTTCCCTTCAGGAACTTCACCCACAATCAGATTGAAGCCACCATATTCATGGCCATTTTTCTTGATGTTCTCCAAATAGTCCCCGGGTTTTTCCTGGGATTTAAGAAAGTCTGAAACAAGGTGACCACGTCCTTTTTCGTCTTCCTTTTTCAATAGAGGGTTTTGGCGGTAGTTGGTGAGGATTCCAACACGTCCTGTTTTTGAGATGCCAAGCCATGTCCCCCCCACTTTGCCAGGAGAAAGGTCCATGCCTACATTCAGGTTTTAATGTTTCAGTATTAAGAGGGATAATATACTAGTTAGTTAACTATACAATTCATACCAGATATAATGTCAGTTACATCATCCCACCAATCAAGCTCTTTCGTTAGCCGACCAAAATATTCGTCTCTATTTTGAGCAATGATTAATTTATATCCATCGCGTTCAGGATTGTCTGAGATACTTATAAATGCAATGCACATATCAATTGAATGTTCTCTCTATAATTTATCTAAAATTGCTAGTTATGTTGATGAATAAATTTGGGACAAACTTTTGACTGCAACACCAAAAAAAAATAGTCGGAAAACACTCGGATTATAATCGGAAAACCCCCAGAACCCAGCATGGTCGAGTTGTACATCGGAAGTCGCCGTAGTCGTCATTTTATTTTGTTTCCAGACCTCCAGCTTTATTTCAAAATGTTACGTGAGCCATCCAAGATGGCGTCTTCGAGCTCTATAAAAGAATGGGAAGGTAGCCGGAGTTTGGTCATATTCTTTCAATATAAAAGAGTGAAACTCTTGCATAACGTGTTGTGTATAGCTCAATGTACCGTTTTGGCTTTCCAAAAACCTCAAAAGTGCATTGTTTTGTTGATATTTTTGTTGTAGAATTGCGTAAGCGGGCTAGACAAATTGAAAATGAATTGGATTTAAAATTGGTTTCATTCAGCAAACTTGGTACAACTTACAGCCATAGAGATGACAGGTACAGGAAGCACTTCTGTTTCTTATTGCCAGTTATAACGTAGGTTATTTTGCGTGTTGATATCAATACAAATAAGTTATTCAAATTGTTTTCATGTTTTGTTCAGCTCAGATAAGTCACCTCTCCTGAACAACTCTTCTAGTGAACACATGTTTCAAACAATGTCTTTGGAGATTGGAGACTTATTATCAAAAGTATGAAAATCTTTGTGAATATATATATTATATACATATGACAATTGATAATGTCATTGAGATGATGTCACGAAGGTAATGATGTCATCAAGATGAACAGTGTCATTAACATTTATATGATACCATCTAGATAATGTCATTAAGTTAATAATGCATGAAAGTTTTTACTCCAGATATGTATTGAATCAGTACTCATCTCTGACTTGAAGTCTGTATAATGTTTTTCTGCATTTCAGCTCACAGAAATTAATGATAAAATGGCTGAGGTTACATCTAATCTCAGTTTTTCTCAACCAAGTGCTTCACAGATGCACACTGTGCAAAGACATCGAGACATCTTGAAAGATTACTCACAGGAATTTACCAAAACCAAGGTAGGTTCTAATAATGTAAGTGTCTCTTCCTTGTCAAAAAAATTTTGATCTTTTGAAAAGTCACTTGTGATTTATTTTGTTTAATTATTGTTTCATAGGCAAATATTGAAGCATATATTGAAAGAGATGAATTACTCGGGTAGGTTGTTCATAATTAATCAAACTGTTACTAAGCTCATACACACACACACACACACACACACACACAC
>JAOBYK010309139.1:0-18993 GCA_025434845.1 Phenganax subtilis | reverse complement strand
CAAAGTATTTGTGATTAAAACAGTTTATCTTTCATTTTTTGCAGGAGTTTACATTCGAGTTTTCTCGAGATCGCAAGTCAATGAGCGTCTACTGCACGCCTAAGAATGGACTTCGTGAAAAGTTATCAAACTCTGGTCCGAAAATGTTTGTTAAAGGAGCTCCTGAGAGTATTTTAGAGCGATGTGATTTTGTTCGTATTGGCGCAGAGACTGTGGCTATCACGGAGGCTATCAAGAATGAGATTCTTAGCAATGTCCAGCTATATGGCACAGGTGAATTACATTCTCACTAGAAGTGTGAGCCTAATGTATATATACGTTGTATGTACTTGTGTATATGTATGTTAAGCAAGTGTGATGTAGTCCACTACATACTGAAGAGTGGTGAATGTTCAGTTTGCAGTTATAACAAAATGATATCAAATTCTTGGCATAATATAATATAAGTTGTAGTCTTGTACCATATGAAAGAAAGACACACCAGCAAGTACTAATTTAGCTTCTCTATCATTGTTTAGGTGAGAACACATTGCGATGTTTGGCTCTCGCAACAATAGACAAGCCTTTAGCTAAAGAGAAAATGGATTTAGAGACTCGTGACGTTACTAAATATGAGGTATGGCGCACTATATAGTTCACTTTTACATGAAGTACAAATGCTAAAACACTGAAGACCGGAGTTATAAAGTGAAAAGATTGCAAGTTGTTTAAAATGATGAAGTAAGATTCCCCTTCACTTCCTTATAAGTGAAAACAGTCTAATTTCTGAACTTGAACAAATTTGCAGAGTCGTGTATTTTAGCATTGAGCATACATTTGCGTAAAGGAAATTTAGTCGTGTTCATCGCGGAATGTTTAGAATTTTCTTGACTTGCAGGACGGAATGACGTTTGTTGGAGTGGTGGGAATGTTAGATCCTCCGCGCACTGAAGTGATAGACTCTATTCAACGTTGTCAAGATTCGGGCATCCAAGTTATTGTCATTACTGGTGATAATAAGGTTAGAGATTTCTTGGAGAGCGTAAATATCAGTCATGCATTTCTGCTTACAGTATAGTTATCTTTCTGACAAATTACAACGTATAACATAACTTAAGAGTTGTCACTCATTCTTCAAGGGCACTGCAGAAGCTATATGTCGACGAATTGGTGTGTTTGGATCCAAAGAAGAAACTATTGGTATGTGAAAGAGATGCTCGTACTTTCTACTCAGTGTAGTTTCTGCATTCTTTTCTCTTAGTGCTCTCATATTTATAAATTGACTATAAATGGTAGGTTTATCTTACTCTGGTCGGGAATTTGACGACTTGACTGAAGAAGAACAACGCGAGGCTTGCAGAAGAGCTAGGTAAGAATTCTCGTTTATTTTTTGGTGAGATCCAAACAAGAGAGTCTCGCTAAATTTCCGTGGCGAACGTCATCATTGAATTTGTCATATGCATTCATCATTGGGGCTGGTGCGTTCTACTAAAGTTTTGTGTGTATTATCTTTTTAGGTTGTTTTCTCGCGTTGAACCGTCTCATAAAAGCCGTATTGTGGAATATCTTCAAGATGACGGCCACGTTGCAGCAATGACGGGTGATGGCGTGAATGATGCTCCAGCTTTGAAGAAAGCTGAGATTGGTGTGGCCATGGGATCTGGTACTGCTGTTGCAAAAACTGCCTCTGGTATCCTTTTTTTGAACGAACGTATAACAAACAAAGGTCTTGCTCGTGATGAGTAAAGTGATTTGGTGCTGGCTAGAGTAATGCCAGGCACACTTTGTGCGATTTTAGTCGGCCGAATCGGACATCTGTACAGATTGAAGAAATCTGACCCTGTCGATTATTATCAACTAAGAAAAATCGCTACTAATTGTGGCAAAATCGCCACGATTCTGTACATTAAGTGCTATTAGTTCGGGTTGGACTACAATTGGCTTCGTGTGTGCCTGCCTGGCTTGAAATACTAAAATGCTGGCTTGGCTTATAGAGTGTTATATAATTGCATTAGTGTTACCAAAGTCCCTCCATGATTTTGAAGCTGGATAGGTATGCATAAAGGTGCAAAAACGCAACCATCGTTTAGGATTAGATATTTATGACTTTCAGTGGTGATATGATGTAACTGTCAATCCATTCTCTGAGTGAAGCTTTCTATTTTATACACAAGAATAATTTAAAGTTTCAATGTATTTGGTATCCGAGGTTTTCTCTAACCAAATTCATTCCCTTCAAATTATTGTACAAATGTTAGCTTTGCACTGAGTGCAGACTGTGTCTGATCACCACAACTACTTTTGAGGAAAGTTTTGCCGACGTTTAAGTCGTAAGTATTTTGTGACTACAGCACAGGGCCCCAATTTTCAAAATACCTAGTGTGAAATGGAGTTCCAAAAAACAGAAGTCTATAAAACGAGATATCTTGTTTTAGTGTTTGTTTTTTATTATGGGTTTCTTCTTAACATTGCGTTCAGAAATGGTTCTGGCTGACGATAACTTCTCGACGATCGTAGCGGCTGTTGAAGAAGGCCGAGCTATTTATAACAATACGAAACAATTTATTCGATATCTGATCTCATCCAACATTGGTGAGGTTGTAAGGTGAGTTATGTAATAATGCATTGTACGCACATGCTAACCAGAGGAGAGTACATGCTAGTCATTCCAATTTTGTCCCAAAGTGTCCTAAATTTCTCCTACGCATTCATAATCGATATATGTGCCCCGAAAAAAGTTGTTCTTGGGTCTTAGTCGTTTTTAAGAATTTGAAAATTTTACGATTTTGAAAATATTTAAATTTTCTAACTCTAAATTTTATATTTTCGTTTTCTGTTAATCAATGACCAAAAAAGTCACAACATATTATGTAACCCTTATTTTCTTTTGTAGTATATTCCTAACGGCGGCTCTTGGCATGCCTGAGGCCCTTATCCCAGTTCAATTGTTATGGGTGAATCTTATGACGGATGGTCCCCCCGCAACAGCGCTTAGTTTTAACCCCCCTGACTTGGATATCATGGAGAAACCGCCAAGAAAGTCTAAGGAACCTTTGATCAACAGATGGCTGTTCTTCAGATATCTAATCATTGGTGGTAAGTGTAACATATTATGGCTCTGGCAACAGCCACTGCTATGTTTTCAAAAACTTATAGCGTGCGTTATACTTCACAATTTGTTCAGAACGTCGTGATATTTTTAGAAGTCTCGTTATAGTTTGCAATGGAGAACGTGAGCAGGGTTTTCAGTATACTGTGAATCCCCGCTCAGAAAAAGATCCATAATGTACACGGCTACAACAACAAACTTGACGGTTCTCTTCAATGCTTGTTCTTGCTTTTAAAATGAAATACGTATTTCAGCCTCCTCCTTAACGGCGTCGTCGTTGAACTTGAGTCAAAGAAGCTCACTATTTTATAGGACTACTGTAGCTGTTTTCTGCAATGTACCTTAGTGAGATCGTAGTTTTGTTTTTGTCCAGTTTATGTCGGTGCAGCTACTGTTGGGGCCTCAGCTTGGTGGTTTATGTTCTATGAAGGTGGACCTCAATTGAACTATTATCAACTGGTATGCAGGACACAAAACTTTCTATTGTCAAGAGTAATTTCTTTTTATAATCAGTCTTCTGGTTTCTTTCAGACGCATCACATGCAGTGTACTCTTGATGCAGCATCGTTCGAAGGCGTAGATTGTTCAATATTTGCTGATCTCCATCCAATGACCATGGCGTTGTCTGTGTTGGTCACCATCGAAATGTTCAATGCCCTCAATAGGTATGGTGATGATTCCATTCTTTTTGTGCGCTTTCTATCAACAATATATGGGTTGAAATTTCTTGCGCTTCAGTGAAAGCAGTCTTGATGTCTCCAAATATGAATCCTTCCTGAGGTGCCAGGGATGTTACTGCATGGCAATTCATCCTTTTAGTGAAGCTCTCTGTTTTATACACAAGAATAATTTAAAGTTTGAACGCATTTGGTATCCGAGGTTTTCTCTAACCACATTCATTCTCTACAAATTATTGTACAAATATTTGCTTCACACTGAATGCAGCCTGTGTCTGATCACCACTAAAGCCGTGTTTACACTATTTTTATAATACACTCGTCCACTCGAGTTCGCCCCACAACAACATGACACAACACATTCTGCTTTGCTTTCTAGTTTGAGTGAGAACCAAAGTCTTCTCATGATGCCTCCTTGGCAAAATCTATCATTGGTCACTGCTATCATGGCTTCGTTTCTAATGCATTTTGTTATTCTCTATTTTAAATTTACTAATGTAAGTATATGCTATTCGTTGTTGCTCTTAAGGCCTGTTTCCACTCCTCGAACGAACCAACTCGCAGTTCGCTGCGAGTGCTTGCGTCTAAATAAACTATCGAGCATTTTGATTGGATGAAAAAGCTCGCGGTGAGCTTGCGAGTTAGTTCGTGCGAGGAGTGGAAATGGGCCTTTATACAATGGGTGATTTTGGTAAAATGCTTATAAGTTTTCGTTTTGTATTCATTTTAGACGATCTTCCGTATAACGCCTCTGAATATGACAGAGTGGATTATGGTTCTAAAAATCTCTTTTCCTGTCATAATTCTCGACGAATTACTCAAGTTTATATCTAGAAGATTAATTGGTAACATTTTTCGTGTCATTTTCCAAACTTCACTAGTGTCTAAACTTGTAGAAATAAGATTTTGGTATACCAAGATTCTTATTTCAAAAACTCAAATGTTAAAAATATGTACAATCCCTGACCTCGATACAAACGCTTTCGTTAGACTGACTTGTTTTGGTTGTCTCACTGCGAGATCTGCATTCAACCGTTTAGTTTTAAATCTTTATCTCTTCAATCTGGTTGGGTTCTCCAAATGGCTAACAATTTCTGTCCTCTTCAGGTGTTGATCACCACCATTATCATAAAGTAAAGACTGACTAAAGACATTATTAACGGTATGTATATACTTTGTCCCTAGATAGGTTTATACATTCTGGTACGTAGTCTTTTCAATTATAACCATGCCCGAAGAATCTATTTATGTATATATACTCTGTGGATGTACTGTGTAATTTATTATGAACACACCAAGGTTGTTGGGAACGCCAACAACCGGTATAATGGCATGGAAAATCTGATCTCAAGTTGCAAAATCTCAAGTATTGTAAGTCTTTGCACTACATTGCTTCTAATACTAGTTTATGAATTGATTTAAAACTTGTTTCAATGAATCTTTACCTATGCCATCTTTGCTGTATAGTAATTTTACGAATGGAAAATTTTTGTTGTGCTGTCGTCAGTTTTGTGTTCATGTTACATTGACAATATAGTCGTCAATAATGATGATGTCATCGATAATAATGACGTCGATAATTGTAGTTTATTATACAACAATGAATCTAAACGTCAAGGAAAACCCCATTTCCCAGATCTACCGTGCATTTTAATGATTTGTAAAATTTTACTTTATACACACATACTATCCAGTAGTACTTGCTATAAAAGCACACTATACAATATTGATTAAATACGTTAAAAATGTTTAAAACATTAATAATTTAATGTCTATGTACAGATATACTCTTCCAATCGGTAATGGCTACAAATCCCCTTTAAAACAAGTTTTGTTGGAAGTTGTGATTACTCAGTGAACGAAATGCTTCTTTTTTCATGGAGTAAAAGATGCGAAAAGGTTTTCACATCAAATTTGACGTGCTGAAGACTATTTAGGCTATAGGCTACTTCTATAGGCTACTTCTTCCAACTCTACTCTCAAAACAACGAAATTCATATTGCTTTCCACAGCGTCAAAAAAATGACGTGATAACTTATATTTACATCCTTAGAGCAAAATAAAGCCTGTTTTTCACTTGCGACGTATGCATAACACAAGACAAAAGGCAAAACAAAAAAACGCAATGAAGTTTGCGACGTAAGCGTCGATATATAAGCAAAGCACTCAAGCACAAGGCAAGGCAGAAGACTAAAGAAAATGAAAAAGAATATTTTTTCTTGTTTTGTCATTTTTAATCGTCATAGGAAAAGTTTTCTTTTGTTTTCTCGCTTGCGTTTGTGTTGCAATTGAAAACCAGGCTCAATTGGATATAATTTTCTTTTATTCTGTTCCATCGCACAGTGGAAAACTGAATCGAATAGACCATAACGAAACAGATGGCCGCTGTTCATTTTACCCGCAGGCATTGCAGTCGGAAATCGTTTAAAAAAGTGAAGTTACGTCTATTCACACGCAGGCATGATACAAAACGTTATATTTTTCGTTGTGTTAAAATTTTATAACAGGTGTTTTTCTTGTCATCTTTTTCCTTTCATTTATACTTTAGGTCTTTAGCCGGCAGTGTGCTGGTAAAATGTACATGTCGCCATCTATCTCGTTATGGTCAATTACTACTTCTAATTATATACGTAATTCGAACTTCCCGTCTAATCATCGCTAAGTGCTATTCTCTTAAGTTCTCTCTCAGTTTCATTTTCAGGGGCGGACGAATGTTCTCGTTTTAGACTCTCGGTAATCGCCAGCGGGGGTCGTCCATAGAACTCGAATTCTCGTTTTAATGTCGGTCGCTCTTCGGACGAGTCCGATATTGAAGAGTTCGATCGTGATAAAGAGGGGGTGGTGGGCTCCACTATCTCAGTCTCAGCGTCACTAGGGGGAGAGTACGGAAGGTACGGGGCAATGGCTTTTTCTTCCTCGTCGAAGAACACCACTATGGCGCTTGTGTTGTCCGCACGGATGTTGCGCTCTCGCCATTTTGCCAACGCTCGACACGTCAATCTAGGAATCATAGCGAAATGCAGCCTGTAGTCTATTGTCAATTTTGAAAGGAGTGTGGGTCCTTGGTTTTCATTTGTCTAAATTAAATTCATCGGCATGTCTTCCTGACTTCATTTTCAGTAATTAGTGATTAAACTGTTTTTTTTTTATCGGAAATCATTTTTCTTTTGGTGATATCCGATGATAATGGTCGGAGAACATCACCGATAAAGTACTACTTTTGAAAACACGAAATGATGCTACCCCTGTTGCATGCATCACGTGATCAAACATCGTTGATAATGCATTTTAATCAGGTGACCGAACAATCCTCTCTGTGTTGTGTTAGTGCGAAATGGCATGGGGAAAATCTCTCTGCATCCTTTCCTATTGCCTGTATATTTGCTAGGCAAACTTTGGTAAGTTGTTCTAGGTTAAACTACGTAAGTTTTTCTTGATCCAGTTTCAATTTGGTGTCAATTTTCAAATTAAATTTGTAACATATGTTTGTAGTTCCACGTTATGCATCTAGCATGTCGCAAACAATGTAGCGTCAAAACGAAAAACGTGATTTGGCCCCTCTGTACAAAGCAAAAGCATGCGGAAATTGGGCCTACATGAAGCGTAAATGTTTTTTCTGTCAAACAAATCAACCTTTGGCACGTGCTGGAGATGAACAGTAGTAATGGGTGACAAGACACGTGGGTGGTTTTGTGATTCAAATCAAGGTCGAGGAACGCCTTTGAAATGATAAACAGTGTTTTCGTTTGTGATGTATGAACAAAATGCCTTGTTTTTGATGCTTACATTTGCTGCATTTTTTCTGACCCTGGAAACGACAAATTGTGGTTAAATGGGTCGGTCCCTGCAGTGCCGCCTTCTCTTTGATTAAACAAACTCTTTCTGTTCGGTTTTTTATTACGAACAAGCTTTACCTACAGCTAAGTCAAACAAAATAACTTGCCTTTTTTTAATCATGACAAAAGCGTTAAACTTAAAGGAACAAGACTTAAGATAAGAAAAGTAATATTAAGAACTTGCTTCCTCAGTGCCAAATAAAATTCAGTAATTTCCCAAATATAAGCAAAATTAAGAGATCTTTTCTCAACGCCAAGTAATATTAAAATTAAGTAAAATTAAGCCAAATTTAACGAAATTAAGTAAAACTAAAATTAGATAGACTTAAATAAAATTAAATAAAATCAGCATCAGCTGAAAGTATAATTGAGATCTTTTCTCAGTTAAAAGTAAAATGATGAGATCATTGTTCAACTAAAAGTAAAATTAAGAAGTTATATTTCCACCAACCTGTGGGTGACGTCGTCCTTCCAGTCCATGTCGAAGACATTCTTCTCGATATGGTCTATGAAATGCACAACCTCCTTGTTCTTCATTGCATTCCACAGACCATCCGATGCCAGCACTACAAACTTTTCTCGGTGAGGGTCGACAAGCCTGTAGTGGACATCGGGAATTGGAGAAACCAGAAAGTCTCCGACAGAGGGATTAAAACTCCACAGATCCCCTAAACAAGAAAAAATAACCAAAATCTTCCCATGTCAAGTACATCAAAGAAGCACTAGCTGTCCTAGAATAGTTGTGGTGTTATTGCTGTGGAGTCTTGCATACTTTTTTGGAACCTCAGTTTGCCTTTACCAAACAAAATGTCATTACTACATTGTAAGCAGTAAAAAGAAGCCACAAAACTTTTGTTATATAACCCCCTTTTGGTGCTGTCCAATTGCTATTTTTAACTACACTTACCAAGTGAGCGTGCAATAGCCAGGAATGGGACACTCTCTATCTTCGTGCTGCGCAGAACAGGTCCTTGATGTTGGCCAGGTTTGCAGACCCTATCCCATGCAACACGAAAAATGCCGTTGCTCTGCCTGATCTTGCCTCCAAGCGATGTGATCCTCTTGACCTCCAGGGGATCCTCTGGTTTGTGGTCGACTGTCAAAGGCACTGCCTTCAACGAACCTCTCACTTCCTCTGCAAGGACCACCCTGGAGTCACCCACATTTGCCACAAACATATGGCGACCCCGCATGATGACTACAGAAGCAGTCGTTCCTGCAGTGCTTGGAGTGCCATACTTTGTCTTGGGCCATGATTCTAAAGCAAAAACGTGTTCTTCTGTGAATAAGTATCCTTTGGATGTTTGAATAGCTTTATGGGTGATTGGTCAAATGATGATTTGCTGTTTAGTACAGAAAGTTAACTGTCAACAGACTGAAATCTGATGACCTGCTAGTCTTGTCTGTATCAAGTTTGTAATACCATACTCGTACCCTATAGATCTAACCTGCTGTTTTTACCCAGTTAATGTATTCCCTATTCACATGTCTATCCACACCTGGTCAAAAGTTCAGTACCAGTGTGTACCCAGCATGGTGTGATAAATCAGAACTCAGTGTTTTCGGCAAAATTGTTTTTTCCACGAAATAAGCATATCGTTCATATTTCGTGCGCGAAACATTAGGTTTGTTACCATAGTTGCGAGCAATTTGAATGTTTGGCCCTTTGGCGCTCAAACATTGGCCAACAGCGGTGGTTTGCGGTCATGGGAAGGTGCCATACCAAATTTGAATTTGTATTCCACGAATGACGAAAACAAGTTACAAAGCTATCAATTATTCATATTTCACGCACGCACATTGCAAGTATATCGACGCCATTCAAAAGATTGCAGCCACCAGATGAAGACGGTTATAATCTATGTACAATTTAGATTGCACTGCAATTTTAATATTCTCAGTTGTTGATTGAAAATTTGAAATGACTCGTAGCTTTTCGATCGCGAAATACTAATTGCATTTTGCACCGGAAATATCTATTGATTTGAAATTATTTGCAGTTTAGCTCGAGGTAGTTTGCTAGTCTGGTTACGTAATGGTGGCTAATAGTAGTTTCGTTACTGACTGTACACTGTTGGCTGCTGATCTGTTTTGTGACAGCCACTCAAAATGTCTGAGTATGTTGACGAAAAAGTACTTGACAAAATTATCACAATATCGATTATAGGTTACCAGTTAGCATTAACACTAGTGTGCAGTGTATTTTAAGAAATTTGGATCGTAGAATTATGGATACTATCCTTCAGACTACTCATAATATTACAGAGTTGTCTAATACGTTGCTTAGTTATAGTTACATGCGTGAATGTTAGAAACATCAATTTGAGCCACAGAATAGTCTGTACTTTTATGCCGTAGCTGGGAGTAAAAAGAAAACCTCGATTTTAACAAAATATAGCTCCTGTTAATCCAATAAAGTAAATCCTAATTGTATTATAGTTCAGGGAGAATACCTTGTAAACATTTCTGGATCTACGTACACACACGTCGAATACTAGTTTTAAACCCTAACGTTTAGTACATCAATGTATTTTAGTTTCTCCTTACCTCTCTCCTTCCACATCGCAGTGTGTACGTCGACAAAAGCTTTTTTAATCGCCTTTCCAACTTTGTCAGGGTTACTGGAGTAAAAATCCTTTTGTTTTTTAATAGTTTTCCACAGGTTTTGCCTGGCATACAAGGCAGCGCTGTGTCCTCCGTGACCATCAAATACGGCGAAAAAACACTCGCTATCGTGACGCGGCTCGATGGTCACAGCTGTGTAGTCCTCCATGGTTTTCCTCGACCCTTGGTTTGCTTCGACAGAAACACGGAGATGGACTGTGGTACCTGTTGTAGTGGACATCGTGCAAAATTTCCCGAAGAGCAGAAAGAAATTCGTTAAAGTTTGCGTTCAGTTGCAGTGTTTGTGCAAATACTTTCTCTTTGTCGCGCTTACAAATTGTTTACATATGAATGCTTTCCGGTTTAAAGTAGCCAATCAGATGTGAGGTGAACACTCGTATATTTACCTCGAGCCAATCAGATTGCAGGACGTCCTTTGGGCAAGTTCGGGCACACTTAAGGAGGATCATTTGACATTTGAGTGACTGGGGTCTAAGGTCGTGCATGTTCAAACAGGTTTTTGCAACCGAGGCGTATTCGAAGCTGATAAACGCTGAGCTAGTCAACTAGATCACAGGGTCTCTTTGTTTCTATATTGTAAAGGCCAGTTCACACGGGCGATTTTTGCTGCGATTTTTCTTCTTGTAGTACGAGAAAAATCGCATCGAAAATCGCCCGTGTGAACTGGCCTTAAGGCCTTTTTTCCCCCTCTTCAATTAATTCTAACTAGCCGACAGGACCTGAAGCGTAAGGGCTGAACTGAAGGCTACAGTACGTTCGCACAAGAAGCAGAAACATTTTTAATTTAAATACTTACTACAAAATATTACTTAGCCTCATGGCTAGAAAAGCCTAACTTCACATCATATTTGTCTCTAGAAGTGCTCAATACATCCACAAAATAAATAGTTCTAGGTGGTAAACTAATAAATACAGGCAGATCCTTCGACATTAATACACTATTTTCTGCAGTAATTGTGACATTGATATGTTCTGTATCACACACGTTGGCTAATTCATATATTCCTATTCCAGACGAATTGCTATCCTGGATTAAATACCTATGAATTTCAACGACACAAGAATTTAAAGAATTTCGACTTATATGCGAGTTCTCACCAAGTATTTCTGGTATAGATCTGGACGCTGGTAAGTTGCTATTACACACGCATAGCGGCAGCGGTACCCCGTAGTCAGCGCACTGCTGATGAGGACCATACTTGGAAATACGATTGTAAGACGACAATTTCATCTTGCGGTGGCTTTGTCGCCCATCTGCAGATTCGATTTGAATGGTAATTAGTTCCTCTTGATCAACAATAGTCCCTGACTTAACAGTAACATCCATTGTTGTAGCCAACAATCCCTCTACTTTTGATTCCTGCACGATGTTTGATAATTTCTGAATGCGAAGCCGCTGGCATGAACCAAATAAAAGAGGTTGTCCTTTGAAATAACTTGAATTGTGTATAGGGCCACGTGCTTGCAGGAGTGCGTCTTGGATTTTATTATTGAGCTCCCCAATTGCAAATTCGGATAAAATAAACTGTTCTTCTAAATTCAACTTGACAAATTTTCGAGCTCTACATATGCATATAGCTTCCTTAGTCATGTTTATATCATTACAAGTCCTTTCTTTTGATATATGACCAAACAAACCCACAGGGTCCAAATTTGATCTCCCGTCGTACTTTGCAAGCGCAACCAGGCTAGCACGAAAATCAAACATATTGAATAGCCTATGTTGATTTTCCCTTAGATTCGAAACTGCGTTTTCCCCAAATCTATGAGCAAGTCTTTTAGGTAGTACGACTAACATAGCAGGGTGGTACATTTCTTGACGACCTTCAAGGAATTTCACTTGATACGAAGTGTATGTATTACCATGGTCTGCAAATATGAACGAGATAGTGTTTCGCCTAGAAGATGCGGCTTCGATGAAGTCCTTCAGGTGTTTATCTACACTTTGTACTCGTAGCCCTATCTCATCATGTGAAACGTGGCTCGAAGAGTACGAGAAAAGCGGTTTACTTTGAGGTGTGGTCTTAATGGCCTCTAGGTATTGTACGATGTATTCAAAGAGATGTTCGTGTTGGTGTTTGCCATTGAAGCAAAGTTGGTGGTCCTTGTTGTCAAAGAACGGTAGCATGTGTTTTCCTTTGTCAGTCAAAATCTTGCAGGCAGCTTCTGTCATGCCTAAAACGAATATAGTTAAAAGTATTTCTGATTCAAGTCTAAGGGTACATTGGCATGCAATGAGAAACGAAACTTGATATATAGTTTTGTTAACCCATTGTAGAACTGGCAAGAGTATGACTCGTGCTATGCCTGTTAGTTACTCGTATTACCTCTGGTATCCACATTCGTCTTTTTCATCTTCTTCAGCAGTGAACTCCAACCTCTCGATCGCACTTTGCTAACAATACCGTATATGGCTTTCCAGCACAGGTCATCCAAAAACATTGTTTGATATCCTTCATCTTTGAATATTCCATATAATGCTTGCAATTCAACTGGTCTTGCAGTCCTTTGCTTGGACGATAATTCTTCTGGGAACAATTTTCCACTAAACAGCGCATGCTCATTCTCATGTGTATGCCCATGTACGGCTTGGAATAACTCAAACTCGAAAAAATACGCGGGAAAATTGGCGTCTACATTTTTTTTTTGCAAATAGTCAACAGTTTTTGGTAGAGAGCGATAAAAATGCGACCTTGAAAGCGAGTCTATTAGAAAAACATTCACATTGACTTTGTCTTTATGAGTTTCATTTGCTAACCGCGGTAGCCTTGGTAAGAATGTTAGTAATTGTGAAATCTTTACTCGTGTGTATAATCCAGTACAATTTAGGAAGAGAAAATTGAGATCAGCTTTCCGCGAGATGTTTGCGTATTTTAGCAGTAAGTCTTCGACTAACTTATCGCTGGCACCTTTTGGGATATCGTATTTCTTCATTTTTCCATTTCCAGGGTCCATAGCTTCAATGTACATGGGCTTATATAAATCACATAACGACATATCACATTTTATTTTTAGCGAAGTGAGTGAGTCTTTGAGGGATTTAGTTTCAGATACGGTGCAAAGTTCGTATGGCAAATCTGGGCATTCTAGTAGACTCGGGTAAGGAGCGTACGCTCTTGCTGTATACCGGCAAGCTTTCTCAGTTTGTATATGGGGCAAACATGCAGGGTTCTCCTGCGTCAAGTCTGGATAATCTGCTTGCTGGATGGACATTTTCGGGCAGGTGGAGGAACTGCCAGCGTGCTTGTCACGGTATACCATGTACTTGAGTACGGACGAGAATGCGAAGTCTGGAACGAGTGTGACGACCAGTGCGTTGACTAAAATTAAAGCCACAACGAGGCAAACTATCGTTCGTTGAAAAGTGGCGTTGCTAAGAAGTCTTCTCATTTTTGTTTCCTGGTTGCGCTGAACCGCGTCTGTTGTCTAAGACTAAAAAATACCTCGTCTAAGTTTCATACTTCAGGTTTTTCGTCAGTGCTTTCCATATTCCATCAAAATATTCTTGGCCGAATTTTACCAAAGTTGAATCAGTTGGTCTTCGCATATGTCGATCATGTACTTTCGTCAAAATCCGTTCGAAATTTCGTGAGATATTGGCCTTATAGGAAGGAGTGAAAACATACTTAAAATCCAGGCGAATGGAAGTAATCAGCCGTACACATTCATTCTTTAAAGTCTCAATTAAACAAAAATAACAAAATAATTTGTATATAATTCGCAAATTACGAGTCAAAAGTGAAGGCGTCTTGCAAACAAACTTGATAGTGTCTGTGGTTTTGCAGGAGAAAAGTAACACCAGTTGAAACTGAGTGTTTTTGGCAGGTAGCTATTACTTCCAGGTGCCTGGATTGTATTTGAATGAAAGCTTGGTATAAAATACGTCCCAAAGACTGGAAGCCTATGGCTGTGTAGCTCAATAGTTGAAATTTAGCTTTCTACTTTGTTCCAATCCAATTGCTGTAACAAAACATGTGGGTAACTCACAATCTAAGTTAATACTTCCATTTCAAACTAAATAACTGCTGTACTTGTACATTGAACATAAAAGTTTCGAAATAAACATCTCAATCATCCTCGTGACGTCACAAGCTACATTTTCATCTCGTGTACGATAAATTGATACAATTTGTCGCAAATATACATTATGAGTACAAACGAATTTTCTTCGTACTTGCATAAAAATTCAGAAGGAGGTAACACAAATGTTTCTCCTTACCGTTACTGGAAAAAATTATGTCTTCATATTGTCAGCCTGCAAACTGGGCTTCGTCGATTACATCGAGTCTGTGTGTTGTGCGACAAATTTTAAAACGATCCTGCTCGTCTTGCAGTACGTTTATACGTGTTGTTCAGAGTTTTCATTGTTAGTATGGAAACTTGATTTTTTGCCGAAATGTCACTGATGAGATTAATATTGACATTTGTTCATACTTTGCACAGCTAATAATTATGAGCCTGCGGTAAAACAGACTGCAGCAATGTTTTGCTCATAGTATGGCGGCACCTATTGTTTGAAGTTGTCAACAATATTGAACAATACTGTACGTTTTTAATCGAGTGTAACAATGTTGAACAACATTCTTAACTAGTGTGAACAATATGGTGCAGCACAATAATTGTAGCGTCCTGTTCTGATCAACATTGCAACAACATGATTTTTGTTACTTAATATGCTCAAACATTCCTAAAGACTAAAGTTCAAGTTTTGATTGGGGAATACTTCATGTAATTTGAGCTAATCCGCTCATTTCAAAGTAATCCAGAGCTGTTGATTGAAAAGCACCAAAGTGCACATTGTGTAAAATGTCTACCGCCTGTTCACCTTGGTGTTCTTAAATCGTATAAATGCATTGCCGATGTTCTCAAGTTCATTGTCAGTGACCATTGAAGAAGACAATTATAAAGTTATAATGATCACCGACAATGAGATGAGACTTTGGCCCAGTGGAGCCGGAAGCAAAGTATACAGGCGGGGGCAGCTGTCTAGAAAGGGCACCTTTTTTTACGCATCATTCTTTTCGGATAGCAATGTTTGTTTAGAAATTTAGACATACAAGTATAACAATACAAAATGGATACAAACTGTAAATGTGTATCGTGTTTACACGTGATGGGACTTAAATCAGAAGACATCGGATCATTTGTCTCTAGTCTGGGACAGGCATTCATTTGTTCAAAGTGTGAACGGGGCAACTACTTGCCCCCGTTCTGCCCCCGCACTGCCTGGGCAACGGGGTCAGCTGCCCCCGCGGCTCCAGCGCCCTTGCTTGGGCCTGTTTCAAACGTCGAATTTTGCTTGGGTCGAGTACATTTAATACTAAAGGTAATTAGCATAAATGCCTCATTGAGCATTGTCTTGCATGCGTTCGACTCATGCAAAATTCGACGTTTGAAATAGGCCTTGGTTTTCGTTTATTTTAATCGCGATGTTTCTGAGTTCCATTGTTTGTGATTAGTAGTCAGTACACTACATTTTTGTTACAAAAAAGTGACAAAATATATTTCTAGTAATTCTATCATACATAAATAAATCTTATATAATTATAGACCTCAATACAATGCTGACAGACAACAAAATTGCAGTGTTTCTGTTGAAGCCCAGCTTAACTTCGTTTTATATCTTTGCTTGCGAAGCTTTATAGATGGCAATACTCAGTGGGAATATGTAAATGTTTCATGAACAGCGGCAAAAAGGCCTGGATACCAAGTCGCATGAGTCCGAGTGTGTCAGTATGGCTACTTTCCATCCCATAATTAGCATAATTCGCACAATGCTTAAATATTCATTTAGAGTTAAAATACACGTTTTCACTGAAGGGAAATGATGTGAAAATTCAAGCTCATGCTTTCAGTTCATTGCATGGACATCCTATGTTAATGTCTTCGTTTCTGTTTGGATCTGTTGTTCTTTCAATTATTCTATTCTCTTTTCCTACGTCATTATTTTCCTCCTCTGGAAAGCCTAGGTTTTCCTGTGCCCCTTTCGTATACACATTTTCTAAGTTGTAACTTGGTTTAAATTTTCTGTCATTCAGTTCAGCTTGGCGTTTCAAGTAAATGCGTAACATCCAGCAGAATCCCACCATAAATATTAGTGTGACCGTTATCAAAGCAGCACAGACCGAAAGAAGTATTAAAGTCGTATCTGCCATGATAAGATAGATCTAGAAAACATGATGGATTTGTAAGAATATAGACTGTTCAAGACGTAGTCATTTGTGATATAATTTAGAGAATGATCTCGCAAAAATAGGCCTGAGAACCAGTGTAAATTTGAAAGTCATTTTAATAGTCATTGCATTGCAGCTCACAATTATACAGGTGGTATTTTAAAACAAGTTCCACCATCTTACATAAAGAGCTTTAACGATCAGAAAAACATCTTTATTGCTTCTTCGTGCTGCCGTTACAATCGTATATTTCCCTACTATTTTCTCGATAATCTATGTATATATGAATTATCATCCCTAACAAATCTTTTGTCACTTTATACAAACCAAACAAACGTTTTTGTGACGTTCGTTTCGTTAGTTTATGAAATATCAGACTCTGAAACATTTTATATAGAGAGCAAATATCCAAGTTCTCTTTGTTACTAATTAATGAGGTATCATGACTTTAAAATCAAGTCAAACAGATCAAACAAATGGCTTCACAGCCCCCACTAACGCTACTATGGAAACTTGAATGGCTAGGATAATTTAATCATAGTATTTTAAACTGTATATTCGCTACTATCAATTTCACTCTAGATCCTACAGGACAATTTTAACTTTGAAACTTACCTTTTGAATAGTATAATCAATCTTTCGTATGATGTATTTTGTTTACTTACCACGGCTGGGCTATGTCAATGTAAACAATTTTCGCCCACTATTAAACACGGCGTACTGCCTGAGAATTTATTCGATTGCGGAAGGTTGTTTTTCCCTGTTGGTGTTTAATGTCAGATATTTTGTATTTAATTAAACGATGTCTTCACAAATACTGATTGACAAAGCACTGAATAGGTTCTGTGTTATTTTTGATTTATGCTAACACAGAAGGCTAATCCCTGCGGGAAACAATTATAATTTTTAATGTTAACAAAAACTGTTGTCATTGGCTGCTATTATATCCATTCAGATCTTCTTGTCGTTCTTGACACGCAATGTTCCTTCTTTGCGTGAAACTTTTATCCCATGCTTTCGCAAGCTCTCAAGCCAATTATTTTACGTGGGCTTGAAACGTGATAATTCTCACATTTTTGAATGAATTTTCCGCTTTTGACTTCTTGTTTAGCAATAATATACTACGGTACTGCATTAATTACAATACTTATTATACCGCATTCTTGAAGAGCCGGTGGAAACGTTGCTTTTTCACAACGTGAAAATTCAAATACGCAGGAAATATTTTCAAAACGATAAAACTCGCTTTATTTTCCATCAAATGATTTAAATTGTAATCTAATATCATAATTATGATAATATAACAGCAATATTCCAATAAATACATTTCCTAATAGTTCACAGCTAAAAGTCTTCAGTTCAACTTTCAAGTATGTCTTAAAAAACGGACACTTTTAACTTACTTCAGCTACAAATTTGTTGCAAACAAAACATGTGAAATATTAGCTAGTCAAAATATCCATCCCAATTGCATTAAAACATTAAAACTTTAAACATATCTATTGTTAATCATGCATGCTTGTTTTCAATATGTTTTTCCTCTTTTTAACCGTTTATTCCTTGAGCTGTTTCGTCTGAAAGTCTCGCTTGGGCTTGCATGACTGCGCGACGTTGATCAACAAGGTTGCAAAGAGGACAAGTACAGTTTCGATATGGACAGGCCAGTTTATGTCCCTTCAGTGGCACCCAATAACCATGAGCTCTGCATCTTGAACAATGTCTTGCCCCTGGCATCTTTACTAGTTGCTTGAAGGTTGTTTTAAACTTGTTTTAGTTGAGCTAAAAAACTTGCCTAAACTTTCAATAATTTCTTATTCTTTTTTGACGCTTTCCGACCACGTGCTAAAATACTCAGGCGTGTAGGCTATGTTCCAATTACTAGTGACCTCAAGATAGCTAACTGGAGTGCGGAAATTTCGCTGTTCTGCGCGAACAGTTGAAACTTATCAAGAAAACTTGTTCTTCGAAACGTGGGTCCTCATACAGTAGCTTAATCCCGTAGTGAGAGTATTTCAACCAACCATCAATTCAAATCATATTTATTGTAAAACTACTTTTTAGCAATAAAGTTTAATAAGTTCATCGCTGACAGCTGATGGCGTCAGAACTCCCAAGTCTGTGAAGAGCAAATTGATGTAAGATGGCGGAGTGTAGTCGACCAGGGGATGGTCTTCATACTTTGGTTGTGATGTGTAAGAGTACTAAGAATGCCAAGAAAACAAAATTATAAGTTTTCAACTAAATTATGCAAAATTTTCATCTCAGTAGCATTACTTAGCAAAATTATTAAAAGTCTTCAATTCTAACTCACTTTCCACTTATTTGGAACGTCATGTTGATTCAAAGGATAAAGACGAACAAATTTATAACTTTCAGCGACCACATGAAAAGGCTTGTTGGCAGATTTTGCGACAATGGCGATTTGGTAAGTGCCAATCTGCAAGACGTATAAAGATTTTTTTCATCCAGTAAAACCTATTTTTCACCAGATGGATTCGCGTAAGCTTACTAACGCGACTTAAAGGCTGCATTCCAGTTACGCGTTTTTAACACGCACGTATACGCACGTAAAACTTTAAATCCTTCAAAACCTC
>JAOBYK010309028.1:3145-18997 GCA_025434845.1 Phenganax subtilis | reverse complement strand
AAACGCGATTCTACACTGGTTAAAAACTAAGTCTGTTTCGACCTTTATAACTATAATCAGTAGCTATTTCAATTTCAATCAGGTAGGATGTCAAAACACATTCCGCTCTAGAATACTGCTGTTTGCAAGCTACCATGAGGCGTGCGATTTTTATCATGTATGTTTACGTTTCAAACGGGGGTAGGGTAAAACGCGGATACGGATGGACGAATGAACTGCTTTCTCACTACACATGTTTTTTAGGTCCCATCCGCGATTTATCCGAAACGGTTCAAAGGCAGATGGGGCTTAAAAAAGAGAGAGAACAACTTTTTGGACCACATCCGAATTTTAACCGAAAGGGTAAAAGGCGGATGGAACCTAAAAAACATGTGTTGTGAGAAAACAGTTCATCCGCCCATCCGTGTGCATGTTTCATCCGTCCAGAATTTTCATAAATCCGCACTAATCCGTCCGTCCGTATCTGCGTTTTACCCTAACTCGTTCAAACGTTTACGGTTACGTTTAAGAAGAAAATTACGCAGGCTACCTTTAAAACACCGAATGCTGAATCATAGAACGGAATGCGGAATGGAACGTGTAATGAAATCATCAGGAATGAGAAAGTGCGGAATCTTTAGAACACGGAATGGGAAAATATAGATTGTCTTTTAAAAACTTTTAAAGTTCTTCATTTTATTCTGTATCTTCATATTTTTTAATAGCGCAAGTGGCCAAAGAGTGAATAATGGTTACCGTAGTAACATTTCTGGCGTCTTTTGATCGTGTATTATACAAATCATTAGCACCATGCATTGACTTACATACATACATATATTACGTTTAACCTATTACATTCGATTTTCGTGAACTTGCGTTCTTTTCGGTCAATATGTACACCTGCTATATTTATATGACAACGCTACGGTCGTGTTGTTCTACTTTACTGAGGACAAACTTCATATATAAATCCATGTGCATACGATAGCAAATCCTATAACAACACGACCGTAGCGTTGTCATATAAATATAGCAAGTGTACCTACTGACCAAAAGGAATGCGAGTTCACGAAAATTAAATGTAAGAGGTTAAACGTAATGTATGTATGTATGTATGTATGTATGTATGTATGTATGTATGTATGTATGTATGTATGTATGTAAGTCCATGCATGGGGCTAATGATTTGTTTAATACGAGATCAAAAGACGTTAGAAATGTTAATGCGAACTGTGGTAACCATTACTCGCTCTTTGGCCACTTGGGCTATCAAATATAAGGATACAGAAACAAATAAAAATTTTAATGGTTTTTAAGACATTCCGTATTTTGAAGATTCCGCATTTTCCCATTCCGGGTTTTAAAGATTCCGCATTTTCCCATTCTGTGTTTTGAAGATTCCGCATTTTCTCACTCCGTAACCTTTCATTCCACGTTCCATTCCGCATTCCATTCCATGATTCCGCATTCCGTGTTTTAAAGGTAGCCAAATTACGCATGTTTTACCGGGGGTCAGCTCGTGACTCTGATGTTCGCCAAAATATCACGCATTTTTGTTAAATGTGCATGAAATAATACTGATCATTTTGTGAAACACTCTACAACTACTGCGAACTTACCATAATAAGGAGTGCCTATATTTCATGTATGTTTACGTTTCAAATATTTACGTTTGGTGAGCAAAAACATGCACGTTGGTTAAAACATGCGATAATTTTATAACATGCGCAATTTTCTTGTAAATAAAAACGGAGAAAATTGCACGCCTAATCGTTGCTTGCAAACAGCAGCGAAAAAACTACTATTGCTGTTTACAAGCTACCATGAGGCGTACGATTTTTTTCATGTTTGTTTACTTTTCAAAACAGGTACGTTTGCCAAGCAAAACATATAAACTATTTGTGGCGACTTGAGCGTGGTGCATGACTTGAGATGGTGCTTTGTTTAACTTTGCATATCTTAAGCCTGTTTTCCAATTCGCCCGTACCGTAGCGTAAAGGCCAGTTCACACGGGCGACTTTTAATGCGATTTTTCTCGTGTTGAACGATGTGATAGAGTCGATAACTGGCGATTATACTTGGTCCAACAATTTTGCTAATACACTCGCCAGTCAACCTACTCGATGGCTACGATAACGTAGCGTATCTCTTTGGTTGGTGAGCGCCAGAGCATAACTAACGACTTCAATTGTACCGTTGTCTCTGTCTCATGGGCAACAGAGTATAGCTAATGACTTACATACGCTACGACAAGGTGGGAAACGGCCTTGATCATCACAAAAGACAGAATACTTTCTGACTATAATAGAATGTAAAGCGATAGTGAAACAAACAACTCAGAATAAATAACATTCATGAGTTTTTCAATTATTGAGCTATAATTTCTCTTTCGTTATAAAACACTTTTTCGTGGAAATCTTGATTCGCAACGTCAACGGAAGTCGATCAAAAACGAAGGAAACAGGGGCGGATCCAAATGGAATCACACGTATAAATCAGGGCATGGTATCAACTGATACAGTCCCATTTTGGCAGGCTATAATAACTATTTTTTGTCTCAAGGCTCACTAAGCTTCAATATTTAATAACGATAACAATAATAATATATAAATAATGAATGTTTTAATTCTTGCAATGGTAAGAATATTTTCATTAGGTGAAAGATTGAAAGTTCCATTCAACAAGGCGAATAAATTTTAACATGTTTAATACGCCCGCCAGTTTGTCACATTTCTGTTTGAATAATATACCATCGGCCATACCATTGAAGGTCGCGACTAAATGCATGCGAGCACGGTACGATTAGTAATTTGAATGACTGGATTTAGTGAAAACAGCCGTGCAATGATAAAAAATATTTGCACGTTGAATATATACTTCCATTGCACGGTCAGTAAAATGGGATTTCTATTTAATGCCACGTGATCAGAAACAACCAATTAAATGACGATAATTTAATAAGGTGTTATATAATAGTCTTTATTATTCATCTTTGGCAGAATAGTACAACAGATTTACAAAAATGGAATAGTTTAAAATAGTAGAAGATGTCAAAAATTTAAAATCTATTAAATATATAGCATCTGTCAGTATAAGAAATCTAATCTAGTGTCTGGTTTCGTTCATACTTCTTTAAAAGAGCGCGACAGGTCTTGGGATAAAAGATTGCCCATGTTGTTTTACTTCGAGATACTGGATATGGAAAACTGCATTTTCTTCTCAGATCATAAGGATGAGATGTACATAACGTAATGAACAGGGATGGTTAACATCGGTTTGAAGTCGTTTCATTTCTTACGTAGCAATACGGGCTACGACATTGAGCTCGATTTAGCATTCTGTGGACTAAACCCCACTTGTTTATGTATATATGATGCTAAATATGTAAACAGTTATAAATGTTGCTTGAATCTATGTGAACTATAAGCATGGCAATACTACATATGGAATGCGGAAAAACTTAGTTTGTCACCGTTCTTCTTAATTACTATTTCAAGCCGTAAAATATTCCAGAAATCTATTCAAGTGTTTATGTTAAACCACCTCTCGTGTATTCTATGGCATCGTGTTTGTAAACCTACGATAAGTTTCATTCTGCTAAGTTGGAGAACAAAATGAGAAATGAAAAGAGATTTTAACAGGAATTTAATTAAAGTAACGTCGCAGAGAATGGACCACGGAATAGACAATTACCATCATCTACAATGCCTTATATAACTGACCGTAAATGATCCAATAAACCCCACCTATCAAATAAACGCCTCGTATCTAATAAACACCCCCCCCTTGAAGTGTGAGTTTGTATTAGACACCTCTCTCTAGTAAACACCCTGTCTCTAGTAGACGCCCCACAAATCTGACTTTAATCTGACATAATCTGACATAACTGCCTTTGATACGGAAGAGGCAACTGACAGTTTTGATCTGGATGACGATGAAAACCAATGTTTTCATCGTCATCCAGATCAAACTGTCATGAAAGACATAGTGTTTTACATTACCATAATGATAATATCATTATTATAGTGGGTTATCGATTGGGCTTAGAAACTGCATATTTAGTCTTAGTTTTGTTTTCGTTTTTTCACTGTAAAGTGTTAGAAATGATATAAACGCTTCGTATCTATTAAACGCCCCTCCTAGAACCGCTAGAATTTAATAAACACCCCGGGTGTTTATTGGATCAATTACGGTAAACAAAAAGTTACTATCGCAAGTGAAGTGCTGCCGTTTTTTTGGCAGGATGTAGTAAGAGATACATTTATTACGAGCATTCTCGTAGAATTTTGGACAGTCAGCGGCGTGAGGTGTTTGCTAAACCGCACTCTGCCGAATATGTATTTAATCGACTAATGGTGACCCGAAATATGCTCACATAACATAAACGAACAAATATTAACCTAAAGACCGTTACAATAGCCAACTGATATAGCATCAACAACACACAATGAAAGCTATCTTGCAAACAAGTCGGGTCACTTTTCATTCTTAACGAATATCTGTTCCAATGCAGGCACGATACTGCTCAATTGGTATTCCCATTATTGTAACGATATGAACTGTCACTGTGATTATTTATTCCTTGAAGCACATTGTTCTACCAAGCTCTTATATTTCACTCCACTTGCATGAGAGTACAGAAGAAAGCACATTTAACGTGTTTAGTCTAAACAATGGTATTCGGAAAGTCAATTCGCGATCTGCAGTATGTTATTTTTCAACGCATTCGTGACGTCAAAAAACGTCATATGAAACTAAACATCCAAACATTTAATCTTGTCGCATTCATGTAACTCTTTAAAAAGGTCTGGGAACAAATCACACGAATAGGGAAGTTGCCTACGGCAGCAAAAAGTACTCAAGTCGCTTTGTTTCCTTTGCAGTCAGTGGTAAATTAAAGAAGGCGCGGCATATGAAATCTTGACATTCCTCAGTAAGAGATGTGAAGAAAAACTGACCTGTATATACTTGAACAGAGTGCTCAATTTATTGACTGAATCGCGATGTCTGCAAATGATCCACGTCATATAGGACCTGGGTCTCATATGCTAGTACGCTGAGCATAAATAAGGCTCGGAAACACTTGCACAGGTTTATAGGAATATTTTTTCATAAACAAATTTTATTAGAATTTACTAAAAATTCGGTTGTTTTTCTTTCATAGTCTAATTTTCAGACTCTTCAAAGATACACTTATCAAAAAATCGTCAATCCACAATGCAGAAAATCATGGAGAAAAACATGCAGTCAACTATGAATTCAAAGATATACTACGGCGAAAATGTTAATCAAAATATTCTAAAGACCGTATAAAACCCTAGCAGTAATAAAAAATACATATTTTTATTCAGACATTCCTGACTGTACGATCATACACTGCGTATAAGACAAGTTGTCAATTTTTTCAAAATAAAATAGTGCGTACTTTCGGCATCATAAACATTACAATTGCTTCTCTCTACCACCCAATAGTTCATAAAATATCACAAATTTGATAGAAATCCTTTGTAAGAGCAACCTGAATTCTGTATGCGACACAAACAGTGAACACAAACTAAGGCTCAACGCCTGCAAAAAAACAAGGAATGGTACGCAGTAATTTTCATCGACACCTGCCTCAGGTCCTACATGACGTAAGCATCAATTAAACTGCAGACAAACTTTGACCCGACGCTCTGTGCAGGTTCAATTCATTAGATACAGACTTGGTGAGCATTCAAAAGATCATCAGGACATAATAATAAATATTAAAACAGAAGACGATCATGTATCATTCAGGCCGGTTTCCACTTTTAAGGAAATTTGCTTTTTCAAGCAAATTTTGACCCAATTTGTTTCAAGGAGAAAAAGGAATCAAGGAAATCTGAGGAATTTTTCAAAAATTTAAGGAAATCTAAAGAATTTTTGAGAAACGTTTGGAAAACTCTATCAATAAAGAGAATCGATGCGTAAATACATTAGTGTGGGTCAACACAAATTCGTATTTATACATGCAACAATTTCTAGTTAGTTTTTATGGTTTATGCTTCGCTATTTCGCTTATATGCATAGCGAATGTATTAACATCTTTGATTTGCGTTCCTTTGCAGCATTCTTATCGCTCGTGTTTGTACGAGTGTTTTATATAAAAAAGCAAAGTCGTTATTTTTACAAAATTTTGCTCCATTTATTCAGACATAGGAAATCTTATTTTACATCTTTTCGCAGTGTTTTCATCTTATTATCCCTGTATCTTGTAGTTCGCCAACCCGGCGTGCGCTTCAAATTCTTATTCATTTTGAATAGCGACAGTTAAATATTTCTCCCATCTTTAATAACATGTAACATCTTTCACTTGCTTTTATTGTTTCTTTCTTTCGCCGACTCTCTGTGCAGTATGCAATGTGCAATGCCGTCAGTGCATAAAACTAAAATAAAGGAAATCTTAAAGCATAAAACATAAAAGCTAACGAAAAATTGTGAGATGTATAAATGCTGACTGTTTTGTTAGAATTTATGCCAGACATAATTTATGCATGAAAAATAGCGGGAAGAAGGACAAGGTGATTTGTGAAAGCGAAGGAAATGTTATTAGAAGCTTAGTTTATTAGTGATATAGGACACAATACTAACATGGCTTCATTGCGGAGTCGCAAATTGGACCATGGATTTCTTCTCCTACCTTGCCAGAGACTTGAGGTTTAATATTTCATTGTTAGATATTTCACAAATCTTGCTTTTGCAGCGTCGTGCAATATTGATCTTGTTGGTTTCATCGCAGCATTGAACTTTACCATCTTTTTCCATGCAATTTCATTGACTTCATCAAATGCAATTAAAATCGCTTGAGCGCTTGAGTCACAAGTTCCTTTGCAGTCTCGCAAATTCCATATGGAAATTTTGTTGCGGAAACCTCAGAAGCAATTGAAGCAAACTTTCTTAACATTAATGAAATAATTTTGTCAGTGTTGGGAAAGTTCGCTTCAGAATTGACTTTTATGCGTTCTTGGTTTGTTGAAAATTCTGAAACAAGTAGATGAAGCAGAACGATTTTTAAATTGATTTTATTCTTAAACGTTAACGATTTCTGTCGCAGAGTACGGATTGACCATAACAAAAGATGACAGCATGTACATTTTACCAGAATGCATTGCGTGCATCAAACATAACTCGCTAAAGAGTTATGTCAAGGAAACACCAAATGACGTGAAATTTCAACGAAGAAAATAATCTCCTGCCTAATGTCTGACTTTTAGAAGACATCAATTCGCCTTTGTAAAAAATTTCTGACCGCAAAGCATTCTGGTAAAATGTACACCCACCATCTTTTTCAGAAACGATCATTTGTGTAATAATTCATGACGAAAGGACGCGCACGCAACCATTGACCTTGTTACTTAGCAACACTTCGAAAATCGAGTTTCGTATATGAATTAAAGAAAATCGCAAAACGAGAAAATACGGAATTGTTACTAAAATCTTAAAATTATTACCCTCTTATTCTCAATTGCTTCTTCTTCATAATTCGAAGTTTCTTTCTGGAGTTCTCGATATGAAATCTGACCGTGTTTTCCTCCTTATGAAGCTTTAATAATTCTGAAAAAAATTCTTGCTCTGTTCTTTGATTTCGCGAAGTTTCTCATACTTAGTTTTCAACCATTAATTGTCTTCGAAACTTGTGTACAATATAATAATTCCTTAGAATGGCACATTACATAGGCGTGCTAGAGACAGTAATCGCAAATCAACAGCGCTAAACTATTTATATCATAAGTAATATTACACTTTGACACATTTCTCAGTAGTGATTGGCAGACGTCAGTGCTCTGAAATTGCACTGTAGACGTATAATATTCATGAGCATTACTGCCATTTGAAGCAATTCAATCTCAAACAAACTTTTGTGGAAACACCACGTAACTTTATAAATAAATTGCATAAATAAATTTACGTGAGTCTCCACAACATTTATTTTAGATATAAATCACCATGCATGGAAACATTCAAGAAAATTAAATTCATCCTTGTTCTAAATTTGTTTGAGTGCAACCAATTTTACACTAAAAGGTAAACAACACATCGATATGAAGTTTTGTTGGTTCCAAGGACTACCCGGACAACGTCAATAAGATTAATTTAATCATCCGGGAGACTTCACAGACAGGGACGTTTGCATACATTACAAATCTTGACAACTTAAAGTTCATTTCACCAATTTTCGCTCATACAATTCAAGCAAGGCTTGGATTCTCTTATTTTTGTACATGGCAGAACAGTTCTTCATTTTCAGGAATTCATCTCGAATACTAGAGAGTTTAAGCCTTCCAGTGCACTCCAAACGTCAAACGACAGGTGAAGATAAATTTGCCGATATAAAGTCAGCGAACCAACTCCGCCGTTTGTCGTAGCTTCTAAACGTGAAGCCCATAGCCCCTGACTACCAAATTGCGTGGCAATAACCAGTCTTACCTGAACAGTGAAGCATGCTGGAACACGCTGCGCGGGAGCATGCAATCTAATCCTATTTCAATTTCAACCACTGCTGCACTATTATTATTTTACTCCAGTTAACGCCCGAAGATTTTACTGGAAAACAAAAGACTTCAGTCGGTCGATATGGAATTTAATAAAACTAGAGACCTCAAGGAGAGTGGAAAGTTTCCGAGACCTTGACAACATTTTATCTGCTATTGAGGATCGGTCATGCTCGATAGCTGCTTGTGAGTTTATGTATGTAGCATATTCATACACCAGGGGCCGGTTGTTCGTACGCCGTTTAGCCTAAACAGGGTATAATCTCAAATTATAGATCACATTTATGTCTTCCTTGAACAACGAAATTGAAACTTGTTCAACTGAATACAATAATTAGGTATTTACCCATAGTTTCATTACATAAGATTTGATTTTATAAGCATAGAAAAATTTTGGGAGTGTTTTTGAATTCTGACTTATCCATTGTTTAAGCTAAACAGCGTACGAACAACCGGCCCCAGAACGGCACATTAGTCAGGTTCAAATTTGACTTCCACTACCACAAGCAGTACTTCTTAATGACAAAGCTCGTATTTGATTGGTGAATCAAATAAGCAAGATGCATCTTATTGGTTACTATTGGTTAATGGTAGTCGTATTGGTAGATATCAAAGCTGAACCACTCGATATACTACACCCGACCATGCCCCACTCTGCACATCCGACCTGTCTACTACAATATGCACATCATATGACAATCAATGAATGGGTTGCGTTGGAGTCATCGCGATCTATAATTGTGAAACGCATAATTTCGAATGGTATTCGAACTCTAAAATGATATATTTAATAACAGTAGCCTTTCAGTTACAAGCTGGTTTTCAAGGGGCCATTAATCTGTTTACAAATAATACATATGTTTAAATACTACTTTAATGTAGATACAAAAGCATGCCGATTATATCATAGACTGCCTATATGCGGGTTAGAACAGTCATTGTTAATTATGGTTTTGAAGTTCTTCGTGGAAAGTTGTTGAGAGTTGTTTGTATCCATCGACGATATCTCAGTTCGGGAGATTGTTCCATAAGGAGGAGCCTCGATATGAAAAGGACTCATAAATAGGCTTATTGAAGATCGACCACGCAATATACACACTTTTTAGTGCAGAGGTCAAATTGTTTACAAATGCTTAGCCAACAAGTAACGATTAGTTGATACCAAGACAAATATCGGTATAGTTCTAACTTTGCCAATAGTACAATTCATAGTATTTTCATCAACCTAGCTGCATGTCATTATTGTTCGTATTTACAGGGTAGCTAAATAATGCTGTAATTAGTATATCAAGAAATAAGAACTCACTATTTTGAACGGCAAGATTTCAATATTTTGCAATCCATTTTAATGATATAAACACAAGACTCAGTAATATGTATGTAAATGTAAACTTTTCGAATATTAAGATTCATGTTAGTTTTGCATGGCGAAAACAATAATATCAGTAATCGTTTGAGGTATACACCATGTATATTTATTATTGCAAAGCTTTCAGTCCGTTAGCCCGGACCTTCATCCATGCAACTAACTTTGAAACGATTTCTACCTCACTTTTAGATCGCAGTAGTTGTGATCTGTTTGCTCACGCTTTTTTTGTTCAGCGTATCGTGTAGACATTTGCTCTGGTGCTGTATATATAAAGTAGTACACAGGATGGCACCAAACGCCGAGAACTTGCAAAATACAAGGGCAAGTTTGGTCGTAAATTAGGAGATGATTGTACAACTTACTGCTGACTGCCATTAAATGCTAGTTTGATCGCGGGTGATATTTGTCTCACACCTATATGACGTTTGCCCTTTGTGCGGCAAGATATTTCATATTTCGCCGCGAAGCAAATGTTCGATGGCAATCTCAGCGAAAACGGGGGTGCGCACTCACGGAGTTTTCAACACTTTAATACAAATTTCCACAAGAAATACCTGCACACCCTTCCCGGAAAGTTTACAGTATAACTGAATGTATGATTAACTTCTGTGAATTTTTGCCTCTAATCACAATACTGCAAAGTTTCCGGCGAAGAAACTTTGCACGAAATGGTCGCCCTTCAAAATATTGACATACAAATCGTAAATTGCAAAAAATAAGGCAAAAGAGCATCATGGGAAAGTAATTTAAAATCGTTGCATTACTTTGACGCGAGCTTTTATAACGAACTATCACGAGAAATCAAAGACCAAAACTCCTGCACGGCGATCTCATAATACAAGTCCGGTTTCAATTTTGAATTTATGATAGAATTTTAGTAGTTTGAAGGGTAACCTTTACTCTGTTTACTCTGTAATAATAAATATACGTGGGTAATACGTGGCCCATGGTAAATAGAGTAAAGGTTACCCTAATTCCCAATACTAAAATTCTATCATAAATTCAAATTGGAAGCCTGGCGTGTATTATGAGATCGCCACGTGCATGAGTTTTGGCAGGGCGCTGTAAAACACGGGCGAGGAAACGCCAATTGCGCCCCTGATCTATGTGTGATGCGTGCACCCCCCAAATATGTAATTTGTAATTCCGTCAAAATGGCTTAGAATAAATCAAAAAAGTGGTCAAAATGCTCATCAAAACGGCTCTTTAAAGCCAAAATGACTACATAAATTGTTGGTGTAGTATTCCATAAGGAACTCAATTTATTTTCCTCCACGGCAATGTACAGGATGACAGGATTTATGCCATCAGTATTACCGAATGTAGATGCAAAAAGCTTGGTGTAAATGCAGAATGCTACTTTTATAAATGTTCGAAATAAGTTCACTGTGTTAACAGTATGATTTAAAAGGAGAAAAGCATATTTTTTTAAAATGATTTTGCACCTCTTATCCTAAAAATGTTTTCTTGAATTCATCTAGCAAACTTTAACTAGCAAAAATAGAAGTTTTCTGCTGTTTGTTGTTGGCTCCAAAAATGGCGATGAGGTTAAACTTTTGACATGAAAACGTAAAGAAAGCTAAGCGAAAACACCTCCTCTATCAAAAAAGCCGGTTATCTAATGATGTTTTTCAGATATATCATAACTTAATCTCATAGAATACAACGTTTTTGAGTAGATTTCGGACTTTGGTAAAACTTTACTAGGAAAAATACAATTTTTCCGCGGTTTAACTATTGTTTGTTTTGATGGGAGAGGAAGCTAAATTATCGACCTGACTATGTGAAAATGCTGGGCAAAAAATTATGTTTTATCAAAAAAGCCGGTTATCTAATGATGTTTTTCAGATATACAATAACTTAATCTTATAGAATACAAAGTTTTTGAGTAGATATCGGACCTTGGCAAAACTTTACTAGGAAAAATACAATTTTTCCGCGGTTTGTTTTCCGAGCGAGGCTGAGACATTCCAACGCTCGCACGTCGCCTATTGAGTTCAATCTCCGTACTGCAATTCTTTGCTAAACAAACGATTGCCTTTACTAGTCATGAAACATCTATCGAAATCAGTTTAGACTTAGTTTGCTATAACTCAGTAAAAAGTATTCTTTAATTAACTGTCAATACACTCATGCACTGAACGGCTTTTTGACGTAATTTAAAATTTGCTCAGTTGTCGACAACAAAAATGAGCGACTGTGAAAATGGAAATAATACAGCAAAAGCCGGAAAAAGCCGGTTTAGCTACATAAACCACCGTAAAGTACAATAATTTTGGCAACTTTTTGCGTCATCAAATTTACCCATCATAATATATGGACTTCAAAAACTAATTTTAAATCTATTGTCCGTGCTTAAATATGCCAGATGTCAAGAGAAATAAATATCAAAACATTTCAATCAACATTTATTTATTAAAAGGCAGCGCATTTTTTGTGAATTTTCATGAAGTAGCTAAAATTGAAGCATGATAGCGTTTCTTTTAATGTCACCAGGAATATTATGGTCAAAGTTTGAAATATACCTTTACTACCACTTTCAACATGCAGCTGCCGAAGAAATCGTTTCGCTGCCATTTTTGCATTCCTTCCTAATTTTTTTGAAAAACGCGCGCTCGCTCCATTCCCCAGCCGCATCACACATAGATTCGCGTGATTTATTGGCGTTTCCTCGCCCGTGTTTTACAGCGCCCTGGTTTTGGTCATTGATTTCTCGTGATAGTTCGTTATAAAAGCTCACGTCAAAGTAATTCAACGATTTGGAAAATGCTTTCCCATGATGCACTTTTGCCTTATTTTCTGCATTTTATGATTTTTGATTTATGACATTTTATGATTTATTTTATAATTTTCTACATTTATGATTTTCTACATTTCATGATTTTGAAGGGCAACCTTTATAAATATACGTGGTGTACCCTCAAATTAATATTCATATTGTTCTTTTTGCCATGCAAAACTACAAAAACATCGTATTTACTATCGATTAACTGTAGTAAAACTACAATGCAATACAGCGTACATTTACACAGATAATTATTTCTTAATCAGGGGCCAGTTGTTCAAAAGCTGGTTAGCTTAATCCTAGGTTAACGGAAAGTTTAAACCAAAACTTTCAACCCGCTTGTTTACTAACTTGAAGACATTATTTCACAAAGCTCATTTATGTAAAAAGATGCGTATCTTTGCAAAGTTTTGAAACAAAAGAACACACAGAAATGCGCAAACCAAACAGCTGGTTAAATTTTAACCCGAGGTTAACGTTAACCCATCTCTGAATAACCGGCTCCTGAAGTGCGAATTCAGCTGTAAGTATAATTAAAGTATTTTTACTGTATTCTGACGTTTTGTTATTGAAACTTACGTTCATTTCTGAATTGTGTTTACTCAGACCTGAAATTGTCCAAGTCGTCTAAATTCTGATTATTTCTGGTCGCTGTAATGTTGTTTCGATGTCATCCAAGAAAGAATGTTCCAAAGCTTCGTGAGCATAAGGTCTGTCCTCAAGTTTGTGACTTGTCAGCCAACTAACAAACTTTCGAGCATTGCGATCATCAAGTTTCTTTAAGTTAACAGCTTTTCCTCTCACAATATTCCCCATTCTATCAAGGGGATCGCCGTAAAGATGTTTACCTTTCGTTAAAATGAAGTATGCAATCATTCCTACAACTTGTACATCACATTTCTTCTTGTAACTACCTGGAACTCTCTCCCTTATTGCTTCTATCACTTCTGCAGCCACCCAGCCTATGGTTCCTTTAGGATTTGTGTAATTTGTCGTTTCACCTTCATTCAAAACACGACTTATTCCAAAGTCAGCCAATCTCATGCGACCGTCAAGATCAACGAGGACATTCGATGGTTTAAGATCGCGGTGTAAAATTCCTAGCTCATGAAGAAATTGAAGCCCAGTTAAGATTTCCTTGATCATTCTTTGACCATGTTGTCGTAGATATTCAATAGTTTGAGATTGAACAAGTTCTCTCAACGTTTCTTCACATAGATCAAGAACCAGATACATGAAGGTATCATCGCGGAAAAAATGTCGATAATTCACAATAAATGGTGATTTCTTCGTGTCAATGAGACTCAGGATATTTCTTTCATTGTCGGCGGCATCTGAACATGATTGGATAAACATTCTTTTAACAGCAACTTCACTTTCATCTTCCATGATGCCAACATAAACAAATGTTGAACTCGAAGCTCCGAGGGATAAACTTTGGTTCGCCGCAAAATGTTTTAAAGGTGGTTTTACCTAAACAATAAATTTTAGTGTTCTTATGTATTGTATACAGGGTAACAGGTTATATACTATGTAACGTAGATCAGACTAAACGATTTAATCTTAACATATGTAGCATGGAAAAGGAATTATATAGCTTTCCAATAGAAGCTTTTCTATTTTAAAACAAACAGAAATGACCATGCTGTTCCAATAAAGTGCCTATCAAAAATTCACATTTTCCCGCGTTTGGCATCGCATTCAGCGCCAGAGAACAAAGCTATCTTGTTTCGTAAGTGAGAAGCAAAACTACGCATTGGAATTCAGAATCAAAACCTCTAACCAACCAGATATCTTGCACAAGATCAACCCGTTTAACCCGTTTAGCTTTTGAGAAGCGTATACTTCCGGGTAAAGCGCTGCTTTAGACTTATAAGCTTCACATATTTAATGAGTCTTAGAGTTTTTAAAAAGTGCAAAGGCGACTGTCATTTTAAAGATATTTGATCATTTTTTTTTAAATGCTGAAATGAAATACAAAGGTAATATTGAAAAGCTATATGCAGCGGCGCCGCCTGGACAAAATCTAGTAATCTCAGGGATTATATTCTCTTTTAACTTCCCCCCCCCCCCCTCCTCTTTTCTCACTGAATTTGGGCGAACCAGAAAACGGACGCCACTGGCTAAATGATACTGCTCTGGCACCATTAGCTAAATGATCATGCTCTTTCTAGCAATGTAAAAATAAAATCGCTTTATTTTATAATGCAAATGGCGTGATAGCTTATTCAATTTTTAATTCATTTTTTCTAAGCCAGTATAACTAAAATTGCAATATATTTTTGCAACAAATTCATTGTTGTACATGAAAATTTACCTGAGTTGACTTTTCATCTTGAACAGATCTCAAAATCTGAAGTTTTTCCCGATGTTTAACCGATTTTCTTAGCTCCACCTCGAGAACGATGATGATCTCGTTATTTTTACACTCTAACTTCTCTTCTTTTCGGACGTTCACGTTATACTTCAGCAATGTTCGAACAACCTCGGTATGACCCTTTGAACATGCTATACTTAGAGGAGAGCTTTTATAACCGCTCACTTTATCAATATTTTTTACAGTTCCACTTTTAAGAAGATAGTCAACGAAAAACTTGTCGCCCTTTTCACAAGCAAAACAAATAAGTGAGTACTCGAAATGTTCGTCTTCATTTTTTGTATCAACTCCACGTTCGATCAAATACTTGACGATTTCGAAACACTCAGAGTTCACAGCAGTATGCAGAGGAGTTCCATATCTCGTGTCTTTCCCATTTACATCAGCACCATGTTCGACTAAATATTTGACAATTTCTAAAGAGCCACGTTTTATTGCGACATGAAGTGCAGTGTCGTTCTCTTTGTTTTCGTAATTTACATCAGCACCATGTTCAACTAAATACTTGACTCTTGTCTACAAACTCTCACTAACGGCTTATGACGTATGAAATGTATAATGGCTTTTGTTTTCGTATCCGCGTTGCAACAGCTTATAGCTACCGCACGGCTTGCATTGGTCAGTTTTCTCCCAAAATCGAATATCAAAAATCGATCTGCTTCAATCCATGAGTAATATCATTTTACATCATTGTGTCAGATTTCACGACGATTGAACAAGAAATGAGAAAGCCTTAGGCATTTTTCGCAGAGCGTCACCCCCTAACAAGAACAAGAACAAGAAGAACAAGAATAACAAGAACGAGAACAAGAACAAGAGCAAGAAGAAC
>JAOBYK010308806.1:0-19007 GCA_025434845.1 Phenganax subtilis | reverse complement strand
CGAGACAATTTTTGTCCCGGGGTAAAGAGTTGTCTCGGGACAACTTTTCGTCCCGGGTTCATGTGAACATGGTCTAAAGTATAACAACTTTGAAATATTTTAGGGCCAAAACATTTACGTGGGCCGATATAGCTTTATTTTATATAAGTGGTAAAAATTTTGACTACTTTATTGCTTATTAAGAACATGTGACACGTTTTTGTTCGCGTGCGGAAGGAAATATACGCAGGAAATACTACAGAGCAAACTTCATTCCTTTTAAAACTTTTCAATTCGAGAATATACTGTTTATAGTACTTTTACATTTGATTTGGTATTGTTTATTCCGAAGCGGTGAATGTTCAACGTCTTTAAATAACTTCCCAGTGTATCAAATTGCAAGATTTCATGTGGGTGCAGTACGCGATGAAAATATGACTTTGTAACTCATCGAGAAACTCTTGACTCTATAATAGAATTACTACAACGCCTAACTTTGGGTACTAATAAATTTAAGTGAATTGTAACTCTGTATATACCAAACTATTTCGTAATAATGTTTGAAAAATTAACTCAGACACTCTTAGCTATAAAGAAGTTTTAGTAAAAATCAAGTTGTTTAAAAATAAAACTTTTATTACTTTTTTTTTCAAGTTATTTTAAGAGGACATAAGATCTTTGTTCTACTTTTTGGTTCGTGAAGTGGCGAAGAAAGTTGTCGTCGCGGAAATTTTTATTTAATTAGTTCGAAGCTCCAAGAATACATCGTAATTAATGAAATAAATAATGAAATTATGATAGCTTGAGACTAGAAGATTGAATATTTATAGCAACCTAGATTTGAGAATGTATGCCAACAATTATAATTCTGACAACTTGCCAGAATATTTATCGCTGAGTCATTTTTTCATATCGCGTGTTTTTCATAGTTTCTGTATTATAGATTTGATGTTGAACCATTTTTGAAGAACATAGTTTCATATACGATTTCGAGACACACATGCATTAAACCCCAGCGAGTTGTATAGAAGTCACTTGAATTAACGGAGAGTTTTTCTCGGTAATACAAGTACAATTGCCAGATTTTGGACAGAGTGACAAGACATTGTACAAACTAGTTCAGAAGATGTTCAAAAAACAACTGCACGAATAAAATCGATTATAATTGCAGCATGTTTAGTTGTTTTGAGAAATCAGCTTGAATTTTTACCTGCATATCATCTAATCTGAACTTTGAAAATCTCACGATAAGCTTGTAATTGTCTCATAGATCATTCTGCTTCAAGCATGTTGAAACATAAACGCAATCGTTAATATCGTACTTAAGATTACTTTAGATACAAAATGTTTTCCCATTGCACTCGAATTCCGCTCGATTCGTCGTTTCCCGTTCTGTTTTCTTGCCAATTCTTTACGGAGGATTTGGATTAAAAACTTTATTTTTGGATTAACTTCGTTCGTTTGTTGATTTTTCTAGAATATTTGGAAACGAAGTGGCCAGCCTTTTGGAAAGCGATATAATGGAAATTAAGTTAGTTAAGTTCTATACCGACTAACTTAAACTGTAGAATGTGTTTTAAAAATCTTTACTAGTGGTGTGCCCTTATCATTTATAATTAAGCTCCGTTTTCAATTGCCAAGTTTTGCTTTACAAATCATCAGTATTAAAACGTACGTGTATATTTTGGTGAACGTTTTATTTATATTCCTTTTCTTATATAAAATTCTGGGATATTGGATGAAGATTCATCATTACTTTGTACATTATTGTTCACACAATCAATCATGCTCTTATATTTCACTTAATTATAACTGTTTATCAGGCATGCACGATTCGTAATTTTTTCCACAAAATGTCAGCGCGAATATTTCAGGAAAAACCTCTTCGCGATTTTTCTCCTTTTAGTGTATGCGATCGAGTAGGTTGACTGGCGAGTGCATTAGCAAAATTGTTGGACCAAGCATACTCCCCAGTTATCCACTCTATCACATCGTTCAACACGAGAAAAATCGCATCGAAGATCGCCCGTGTGAACTGGCCTTTAGTATGGTTCGGCTCGGTAATTATTGATACTTTTTTAAAACATTTTAGATATTTTTTCCAACGCATTGCCTTATTATTTACTTTCGTTGGGCGTGATACGACGCAACAAACCGATAACTTTATTATCGTAATTAGACCTAGCTCAAAACAAGCTTTACTCCGGGCCAAAGTATTCGATAAATATAACAAGTTGACTTGTTTACATTGCGAATACGTGAGACCGGACGACACCGGGAGATTGAAATTGATAAACATGGCGCTTATTACGATTCTGGGCAGTTCGTGCTAATGTCATATGAGAGGCATTACCTAAGAAGGCATGCTATAGCCAATCGGATAAGAGCCTATCGAGTGTCATTGACGTCATCATGCCGGGTCATTTAATAGAGAAATGCGACATCGATAGTAATCATTTGAACATTAACCAGCGAAGGTGACAGACGAAACATATAGTCACGATATCATAGCCAGGAGTCAGTCACAAGATGTGTAGATTACGAGTTTTAAACGATGCACCAGTCACGATGGAAGAAAGAGAATTTGGTGGAAACCATTTTCACTCAATGTTTAATAAAACAGCCTCAGAGGCCGAAGTTCTTTCAATGTTTATAAACGGAGCTGAACCTTACCGCAAGAAGAAGGCGATCACGAAGATCTTTCGTCGCAGTAAATACTTGCCAAAACTTGAGGACATTGAAGAAGACCCGGGGAATTTTGAAAAGGAAGAACCGATGAACTTTGTTGCTTTTGATCTGTCAAGCGTTCATCTTGAGCGCGCCATTAGTGCAGGGATCATGGCTCAAGAGTCACGCAGAAAAAGACGAAAGAGTCGTTGCGAGAACAGAGGAGACGAGAGTCCTCGAAGCAGTCCACGCCGAGAAAGACGCCGGGCCAGTCGACGTGCTATTGGAGAGCAGGCCAGGTCGTAGTTTATCAGGACACCTTATCGATAGACACTGGCCTTCTTACAATGGATACACTATCTTGTAAACAAAAACTACCATCCAAGATTTCTACCCAAAGCAAATCTTCGAGAAGAATGGAATAAAAGTCTGACATGTTCGAGACGATCCATCACAATCCATCGATGTAAACAAGTTAGACACTTGTGCGATCTTCTTAGCTGCGCATTGAACCACAAGAACCGAAAATCAACATGATTTATATAAAATCACAAAATCAGCTAAAAAGAATGATGAACATTAACAAACAGTTTAGATATCTGATTGTTGTATTATGTTCATATATGTTATCGATAAAATCATTTATCATTGTTTTTCACCGCTAGCAAAATATTGATTTTGTACCGTGAGATTTGATGAATAAAATTGTTATTGAATTCAACGTATTGTCTAATGTTTAATTATTGTGTGCATAATTAACGTAGTTATTCGTGTTGTTTTGTTCTGCGAAGAAGTTCCTTTGACATAAGAGCGTATATTTTTAGAAGAGACGATCTATTGTCACTTAAAGTGGATGCGAATTTCATCGTGAAAACTTTCCTACAGCTTCCCGGACAATTTTCGTGCAAATTTAAGTTGAAAATTGCTGGAAAATTGCCTTGGGTAACAATACTAGCCATTGTGCTAACTGAACTATACTGTTATTGTTATGCTTAGTAATAAATGATGTTCAAACGATTTCACATACGATAGATAAGAGTCTTATGCTTTGATGCACGAAAAATTGTTTTTGTAACTCGAGAACTTAAAAATATTAGGATCAAATGCAAAAATTTTATCTGAATCATCTGCATTGAACACTTTTCTTGCAACTAACATGTATGTTATGTTGTGCATGTAGAAAATGATGTTGTTTTGGTCCAAAAGATGCAAATTAGAATGATTTGTATGTCAAGGGCGGAAACTCCTCGAACTTCAATATCTTCAACGATGACAGGATTTCAAACAGTAAAAAAGTAACCCGGGATTTACGACACCAGAATACAGGCTCTAATTTTTGATATTCAATGTTTATGACTTTCAAAATACAAATTAAAGCATAATAATATGAATTTTCATTGCAAAGCTGCAGGGAATGATACCCTGTGGAGTTTCACTCCCTACGTAAATTGTTTTGCACGATCTGTTTGACAGAGATCTTTTAACACTTTCTCAAATCATTGCTGAAATATTTTCTTTGTCGAAAACAGATACGTGTAGAGTTTTCTTTTTCTTTGTGTGCGATCTTACTTTGTCGGAACATAACGTTTGAGTTTTCTTTGAAAACTTCACGTATGCAAACTTGATAGCATGATGTTTTTTTGTGTTAAATTATGATTAGTATAAGATATTCCCAGGGTCTTCATCTGATTGGGTCAGGGATCGAGTGTAAGGTAACTGAGATCCTTGTTGAAGCTATAGCCGGCAAAAGTGCATAGCTTGATGAGTAGTGCAGTGTTCTAGGGAATTTGATTATGAATATCTCTATAAAGTATAAACTAACGAGGTTTTTGTTGACACAATGGTTAGTGTGCTATCTTGCCTCAAGTTTGAGCTCTTGTAAGCTGCAAACTTGTCATTGCATATACAAATGAAGTTGTGCATTGATGATGACAATTTACCTTCATAACATAGCTTATGTTTAAACAAGAAAAACTGCAACGCCACTAAGGAACTGACTCCATTCCATAGTGTACAAAATTGGAGCAGTGCAACAAAGAGAACAAAGATATTATAAGTCATCGTGTTTACTCATACATTTAATTTTCAAAAACCAATATCAATGGCATGCTTATCCAATATTATTGATTGCATGATAATCCCTGATTTTCGTATGGGAAAAGTTTTTGGTCAAGTATAGGTGTAATACTTACAGTACAAAGTTAACTTCAATTTTATTGTGCGCAGAGATAAAATTTAGGTACTATCAAATATTGTATCTAGTGAAAAAAAGTACCGGCGTGTCTGTCATCTACACGCTTGAGTAGATACAAATCTGGCAATTGAGCTGTTTTGTAGACATTCCAATATCAAGATCATTGATCGAGTTACACAAACAGCAAAGACGAAAAAAACGTGTTGTTTGTCCGTTCAATATATGATTTTAATTTGGAGGACATGTGCATCAACTTTAGAATAATTCTATCCACTTTATCGACTCTAATCAAAGAAATAAGTAGAGATGACCTGATGTGTTTACCATTAATATGGAAATTCATGAGATGCACAGCAGTGCTGTGAGTCACCTGGCATGAAAAAGGAAGGAATTACCAATAATTATGACTGCTATTCTACCCTCGTAAAATATATTGTCAGATTTTTGCATGAATTTTTGCCGCATATATTTGTCATAATCACACATGCATTCCTACAATGGTAGAGCTATTGCAATGTTTATTGTATTGTATTGAAAGATGAGCCTGTAATTCAAAATCTTCATTGGATTTCATTACATGTTTGTTTTCGCTTGTCGTTGCTACCAGGCTTTGCGGGTTACCATTTCTTACGCCCACTCAGATCACAAAAACATTCAGCAACCAAGGAATCACAGTTTAGAATCATGCTATCAAAATACAAATCGAGTTACCCCACTGAAATTCAAACGTTCCGTAATATTCTTTTTGTATTTATCGTAATCTCAGGGAAATACCCTAGCATAGTGGACGTGACTTGGACATCGGCTCTTCTCGATGAAAGGCGCCAGTAGTCTCAATCGAGCAATAATTGATGACCCCATGCAGGAAATTATAATAATTAACGGAGCTGTTTCGTTGTCGTGGTAATTTTAGCGTGTTTCCTATCCCAGATTTTGAAAAACTATACCGGAACATTCGAAGAAAATGTGTTTGATAATATGTGATTACAGTTTAATGCATGTGTTTGCTTATGTAGCAAGTTATTTCAATCTTTAACGAGTTTGCCATCGACTGACCGACGAGCGGGAATCACGAGTACTTTAATCGTGATTTAACTTTTTGCTCAAATACAACTTTTTTCTGTATCACTCCTTTCAAGGACGCAAAATTGCAAGTCTCATTAAGGAAATGACTCTTGCATTAAAAACGTGCGTGTTTGATAATTGTACACGCACAGTGAGTACAATGCAAATATCTGTACGAAATACAGTGAGGTGTTTGTGTTCATCGACTTGTCACCTCATGTGGTGTTTGACGTCAATTAGCACGTTTGGTGAACAAGCAATTTCCTGGTTAATGCTACAACAGTTTAAACTGTCGCCTTGAGGCGATCTGGTCAGTTGATGCTAAACTTTCTATTGTTTTTGATGTATCATCCCATTGTAGGCAAATTTATTAGCACTCTTTTACTCCGAGCTCTAATTTGACATTGTATAACTTTGGTATTTTGCTGGCAAATTTTGCACCCTGGGTTCACTGATGAAATCTCTCGGATTGTTCTCGGCCACCATTCGGAAACCACTCGGACATTTGTGGGAAGCTCAGCTGGCACGATCCCAGTAGTAACTTTAGTGGTGGAAGCCGACAAGTGACTAGAAGTGGTTGACTTTTAAATCACGATCCAAGAATAACTGTCATGCCTTTTTTCAAGTGCAGAGTAACTGTCTAAAGAGCAAGGAACTAGCGTTACTTAGGAGTGGCTGATAATTTAATAATGAAATGTCGTGCAAATCCTTAGCTTCTAAAAATATTCGTATTTCCATTGGCCCAAAACAATCCTTGATCCAAAGCGTCCCCTTTTTAAATTCGTGTTGACATATGCTGTCGCAAATTGGCCTGGAGTTGTTGAAACTTGTCAACACAATGTACGGAAATACTTTAAAATATCATCATCATTGACGTCATTTACCACTTCAATCATGAACATTAGCCAAAAAAGGAACAGTCGAGGTGGAGCAAAACAAACCTTCCACAGAAATTCAACCCTACCTCTGAGCACATGAGGATACAGCGGTAGCAAACACTCTGTTTTGTCAGGCGTAGAATAGATTATAAAACACGATTGTAACAGCTCATGGTTCACATAATAGGTTCAAAATAATCTTTAATTTTTTTCACATTTTTGCCCGAAAGTTTCGGTAAAGGATGTGTAAAGCGTTAACAATCAAATAGGAAAAAAAGGTTTAGATAATTGTAGTCCATATTTTGTGATGTTTTCTTCAAATCACTCGCAAACACCGACGAAATCATGACTTGATGGCTTTTTCTCGAGTTTCGTTTATGATTTATCTGATCCCCTTCAGGGGAAATAAAATAAAGATTTAGCTTAATCTATGGTTCGAAAAATTTTTCCAACCCTTGGAACCGACCGCAATGCGCATCTGCACCTCTACAAGCACACGTAAACAAAATGTACATGTACGTGGGATGTAAAGATTACAATTGCAGTGAATTGGCTGCTAATCACGAGTCTTGGAAGAAGGTCAAGCGACTCTGCAAGTAATTGTACGGCCCAGGATCTGTTGCTTGGTCTCCCTCGGAGCTTCCCTGACGACGGTAAAGTGGGACTCACTCCACCACCATTTTTCAACTGAGACCAGATTGACAAATGAAACAGATGTGCAGAGAGTGAATAATTTACTACTCCTGATCACCACTGACCATATCGCCGACTCAATTTCACCGCTCGGAGCCAACATCGGACGACCAGTAAAATGCTAATTTATGAGGAGAACCGAGCGAAAGAGTTGTAAAACGGCTAATGTTTTGCAACAATAATCTTTAACTTTTTCGTATTTTCGCACTAAAATTTTCACTAGGCGCATGTGGAAAACCGAAAACGTTAAGAGTAAAATGGTATAATGGTTTGTGCAATTGCAGTCCGTATTATAATGCATTTTCTTCAAAATACTCACAGACACCGACAAAAACATGACTGATGGCTTTTTCTCGAGTTTTGTTTACAACTCATCCAGTAGTTTTTCACAGTGTTCAAGACAACTTTTAATTTTATCAAATTTCTCTAATTCCAGAAGCCATTAGGGGCGTGGATCATACCTAAACAAAACAAGCTTCAATTTCCACCATCTTGACTTCCAAAATGGCGGCGTAGTATGTTTGCTCAGATTATTTACATATCATTGGCCGAATGTAGTGCTAACTAAAGGTGTTTGCAGGAGATGCAAAAACGAAACTACGGAGTCTGATGTTTAACAGTGGCATATAGAAGGAAATCATTTCTTAGAATTCAAATGACGCTGTGAAATGTAATCAATAATTGATAGAACTACAACTACAGCAGTAGAATATCAATTAAAACTGTAAGTTGTTCCTGTCCCGTGGGTGACGATTGTTGTATCTTCTGGGTCGTCTTTAGCTGATTACTATGCACACTCGCTACAGAATTGTATAAGTATCTACAAAGAAATTGTATACTGTTCGTAGTACATACATATATATTGTAAGGTACAGAAAATTTTTTTCATGTTGCAGAATGACAATAATGAGCATGTTATTGTGACGTATGTTGATGTTTTATCATTTGAATTCTTTTATTCCAGCTTGAAAACAATGAAGTAGCTATGAATCATTTTGAGGTATGATATTTAATGTACCTCACAAGTTTATTTTGTTCTAGCTTATTTGAGATGATTTTAGTAATGGAGAGAACATTGCCTCTTAATGGGTTAATATCTTGATAACAGTATCCTGAACATTTCAGCTCTTTGAAAAGGTAACTGCAAGAGTTTCATTGAGAACTGGAAGAGTTCTTGAAACAGCACTCAAAGATGCATGTAAAAAGACTGGGGCTGAGTATCATGATGCTGCAGATATAATTCTTATCTCAGGAACACTGGAACAAGTTTCAGAAATACACAAGATGGTCAACAGCAAGGTCATGAAACAAAAACGAAGCTCTAGCTCATCTGACTATGGTGAAGGTACAGTGGCATCAAAGCATGGAAGAGCAGTGTATGATACCTCACCATCAATAGCAAAATACATCAAGAGTTTTTGTGCTGATAATTTGAAGGATATAGAACAGAGTTGTAAAGTGAAAATCACTTGGTTTAAGGATTGCACAAAAGTTGAGATCAAAGCTCAATCTGCAGCAAATTTGTTTACTTCTGCATGTGATCAGTTTGTAGACATGTATCAGCATTACAAACAGGCCATTACCAAAATCTCCTTTGATATGAAAGGCGAAAATAATGCTGCTTTAAGAAAAAAGTTGGACACTGCATTACATAATGCACCAAAGTACATCTCTGGTATTATCTTGGATAAATCCGCAGATGGCAGCATGTACATGTTATGGGGGACAACATCATCACTTAAGGAAGCCAGACATTGGATCAGCAAGCAGCTAGATGTGGCTTTTGAGAGACCAAGGTCTGTGTCTCCTCTTTCAGGTAAAGGACCTCCAAAAGATGCTTTGACCCATGAAACTGTGAACAAACTCAAAGTCATAGTCTATCAGGGTGATATAACGAAAGAGAATGCAGATATTATAGTGAATGCATGCAACAAGCACTTGGATCATGCTGGCGGTGTCAGCTATGCAATATCTAAAGCTGGTGGGCCAACAGTACAGCAAGAATCTGATGATTTTGTCTCAAAGCATGGGGCTCTGAAAACTGGCAACGTAGCTGTTACAGGACCTGGGTTTCTGAGTTGCAAGTATATTGTTCATGCAGTAGGTCCACAATGGAATGTACATGGAAAAGAAAAAAGCCTAAAGTTATTTTTTAAAGTCTTCATGAATGTTTATAAGGAAGCTGTTCTGCGTGGAGCAAGGTCTATTGCAATGCCAGCGATAAGCTCTGGAATCTATGGTGTTCCTAAAGAGGTATGTGCTCAGGCAGTGTTCTCCTTTGTTGATGAAATTGATCAAATATTAACATCGGACCCATCTGCCAGACCTTTTGAGATCCGTTTGGTGAATATCGATGAAGAAATCGTGAAAGCAATGAGTCAAGAGCTTACCAAATGGCGACTGAAAGGAAAGAAACTGGAGCGAAGACACAGTTTTGATGCGGTTAAGAATGAAATCAAGGGAAGCTCAGGTGAACCAAGGTCTTTAGACGACATGCACAAGCCTCCAAAGATAAAAGCTTCGTTGTTCACACTTATTCCTAAACATCCTGATGATCGTTCCACTGCAAAACATAATTCTGCTGGGTTTTCGGTGGCATCAAAGAACGAGTACAGACCCTCTAGTACATCTGTACACGACGTCAATTCAACGCAGATATCTGTAACCTCACCTCGTAAAAGTGTGGCCTCTGCTTTCTCCAAGACGTCCCAAGATGATCGTTTCTACCATCTGACAACGAGCACATCTCAAAGCTATACTGCAGATCCACGGAATGCCTTTATCAGCGCGAAATCCCCCAAAGCTGTAGCTACACACTTGACAACTGTTCCATCTGGCAGTCAGCATGGAACACTTCCTTCCACTAATCAGCTTGGTACTAAACAAGAAAAATCTTCATCAGAGACTGTTGTGACGTACAACCAGAACAGCGTTGAGGGTTCGTATTCTAAAGGTAGGTAGCATGGCTACTTGAGAAACATATCATTTGGTTTGTCATTTGGAAGAAGAATACCTGATACTGAAGTCACGTAGATGCTAACCACACACTTAAGGGTGAAGACGAAGCAAGGTGTTTTAATATTATGTACCATAATTTAGGGAATGACTCTGGCACCTGCAGTATATGTCAATGTTCTTTCACTGATCCCATATCCTTACCAAAATGTGACCATACATTTTGTAAGTCGTGTATTGAAAGAGCGTTTACTTATCAGAAGAAATGCCCTGTATGTCAGGAGGTGTATGGAATCACTGAAGGTGATCAACCTGATGGAACTATGGAATACCACTTTATAAATCATAGTGTGCCTGGCTACGAAGGCCATGGCTGTTACGTCATCACCTACGTCATCCCTGACGGTCTTCAAGACGGCAGACATCCAAATCCTGGTCAGAAATTTACGGGTACAAGCCGTCGGGCTATTTTGCCTGCAACTAAAGAAGGCGAAGTCGTATTAAAATTGCTGAGGAAAGCTTTTGATAAGAAATTAGTGTTCACCGTGGGGAGATCAACGACGACTGGGAAAGAAAATTGCGTGACATGGAATGATATACATCACAAGACAAGTTTTAATGGAGGGCCATCAAAGTAAGCTTTTTATTTTTAATTCGGTGTATTGGTGACATAATGGTTGGGTATGTTGACCTCATGAAGCAAATGTGATCGCTGAATATGCAGCAGTCTTTGGTGGAATACAATATCTCAGTTTCGCTACCAACTATTCTAAACGCCAGTTCACACGGGCAATTTTTGCTGCGATCTTTCTCCTTTTAGTGCATTAGCAAAATTGTTGGACCAATTATACTCGCCAGTTATCCACTCTATCACATCGTTCAACACGAGAAAAATCGCATCTAAAATCGCCCCTGTGAACTTGCCTTTAAAGTTCTTATCATTTTCTTTAGTTTTGGTTATCCTGATCCAGGTTATATGAACAGAGTCAAAGATGAATTAAAAGCCAAAGGAATCGTACCATGACAGCACTCGTTGTGAGACTATAGATTGTGTTATAGGATAGAAAAAGATCTTACTGAAAGCAGACGGTAGGCGGTATCATTGTATACGATGGGATGATAAAACAAAATTGAAATTGGTCTTAGATAAATGCACTTATAGACTCGTCAAAACAACAGTTGTGTTGAAAATGTGACGAATCTGTTTGTGTTGGTTGCAAAATCACGAAGTCAGGAACAACTGTCTATAATACTGGTCAAAAACAAGAATTATGGCAATCGTTATCAAGACACGTGCGCGCAAGTGACAAGACAACTACAAGTTTCTAGGAATGCAGCTTCTTGGAAAATCGGAACACCTTCTGATGTATGAGAAAACGTTTCAGCTGACAAATGTTTCCGTAAACAACATTTTTGTTCATTCAGCTTTTTCTGAATTGTGCCCAAATATAGAGTAAAACATTACGAAACAGTTTGGTATTTCCATGGTAACAACTTAATTATATGGTCTGGGACTTCCCCATGGACTTCCCCTGAACCTCGAGTCTTTCACTTTTGGTTTGACGGAACGGTTAACGAACGTGTTGTAACTTGTGTTTTTGGAGCGTATCTCGACGAAAGAATGGTTTTAAAGCTTTTTTATATTAGCAGGTTCTTTTTCTTTGTCATCATTTGTAGTCAGGCTGGGATTTTGACAAAGTATTTGGTTGATCACGAAGAAAATGGTTACCGCTGCTTGGGCCTCTTGGTAGCAGCGTTTTTGTTACCAATTGGTACATGGGCCAAGGCGCTGCGGGACAAAAAACTGAAGTATCGTTTGAGTTACGTATGGTTTTCCTATATGGCTGCTCTGGTGACGGTGGTTGGAGCGATTTTTGGCAGAGCAGTGATAGAACATAAGAAGCTTAGGGAAGAGGGAGTACACACCAGTATCTGCAAGGTGACAAGCAATCAATCTAAAACATTCTTCGACGCGAAATTTCTGAAAATGGCACTCTGTTTAACACCAGGACAAATGTTATTGTTGCTGACATCAGTCACTGATGGAAGTGGCCTCTTAAAAGAACTTTACCTCACAGTTGTTTTAGATTTATTTGATGGAGTGGAAATGTTGGAGGTCCTACATGAAGATGTCTGTAATAAAATACCTCTGGGATGGCAGATCGCAGTTTTGGTGGCATCTTGCTTGTTCTTCTTACTATCGTCACTCGAAATATGCCAAATAAAATTTACTAAAGAAGAGGACGATTCAAAAATTCGAAAAAAAACAGCTGTCTTTAACACAGTATTTCAATTCGTTATGAACTTGGCTTTCTTAGTTATTCGGGCTGTGCTGTGGCTCAAGTTTGATTTCAATTCTACTGTTTTTCTTGCCAAAAACGTGTTGAGCCTCGTTATCATTATTGTTGAAGTCTTGGAATTGAAGGGCTGGGTTGCGACTAAAGAATAGAGGGGCATTGGTCGTAACAATCTAGGAAGCCAATAGTAGTAAAACTTGAAGTGTCACTTGACATGCATGAAACTTCATTATGTTAGTTCAAACCAATACAAAGTACTACTAGACTAAATTACATGTGTCATACTTGTGAGCTACCATTTATGTAGAAGTCACATTAGACAGCATAACTAGTCAGTTACATGAGAACCGATCTTTTAAAAATATATACTGTATCTCCCAATTTAAAATGGTTGTAAGTGCAAATTATTTCTGTCGAACATGGAACACTATCTTGCATGTGTTTTCACTACAGGCTTCATTGTCGCTCTAACCAGAAGTTTACTGATGCGATTTACCAGAGCCAGAACACAGGCACTCGTATTTTCCTTCAATCATTGTGAAGGTCTAGTAGAGTTTGATCAGCTTTTTGTTAGAGAAAGTTCAAGAGCTCTTTTCAGCATTTCTTCCTCTGTTTCATGTTCGTCTGAAAAGAGAGAAGTGACCATACTAAGTTAAGAACTGTTGAACACATTAGGGAGCACTGGTCAAGATATGATTAAATGACAAGGTTCCCAACCTTGAGAGGGTGATGATAAATCTGTTTGACTGCTTTGAGCTGATGATGTCCCAGTCCTTAAATCATGAAACCTAAAGTGGAAATGATTAAATTTATTATTTATTCCAAAGGAATTGAATTAGATGAACAACTTTACCTTGCTGAGTAAAACTCTTCCCTTTTTCTCCTAACTTCTTCTACATTCACTGAAAGTGACAGATAGTTTTTGTTAGAGAAGAGTGGAAAAGATTCCTTTCTTATTTCTTTATTCATGAAAAGTGTATTCACCTTTCTTTGGTTCAGGTGATAGAGTTTCTTCATTTTTTGTTTCTTGTTTCGACTTTCCTCTTGTTGATGTTGATTTTACTTTAGTGGGGTCCACTGGCAGTAAGTTTAACATTTGATCTGATTCACAGTCAGGAAACATGCCTCTCACAACAAAGATTGAGTAACCTGGTAGAATGGGACAAATGTGTTTGTCTAGCTCACTGTAATATCATTCTAATGCATTATGTACCTTCATTTTGTAGTTGTGTGAGAAAGAGGGAAAGATATGTTTCTGATATAAGTTCAGGACCAGATGTGACTGAATTAAGATTGAACCACTACATAACAGAATGAAACATTCATCAATGACAAATAGAAAATCAATCACAAAATATTTTCAGAACAATTATATTTTCACCTGTTTTCCTAATTTTCGAATAGTAAACCAATGTTGTTGTAAATTGCAAATGAATGCTTTTTCACCCCTGTTAATAACACAAGATATTCACTTCAGTCAATTGAGAGCTGCTGTGCTATCATTAGCTGGTTTACACATGCAACAGTGCTTGGTTGATGTCGGCTCAGTTTGCAATTCTGATAAGTTTAGTCAAAGTTACACCAACTTGGCAACAAATTCATTTTAACTATCTTTATTATATGAGAACATAGAACAAAACTTCATCATTTTAACATTTTTTATTGTCAAATGGAAATATTAAGTTTGTAATCTTACGCTGGATTTTGTCTGGCTGTTTCAACTTTGGGACTTGAATAAGAAATTGCAGTGAGATCCCATACTTCTAGTGCTCTACAGATCACCTGTGAAAATACACAGAAATAAGCTTGAGATCAGAAGAATAATTGTATTTAGTTTGGATTTATTGTTGGAAAACACTACTACACCTGGATTGAAAAGAAGCCACTGTCATCCATGTTAGAAGATGGTTGCTGCAATGCAACACGTATTCTTCATAAATAACAAGTTGTTTTAGTTTTGTACTGATGCAACTATGTTGGGACCTGGCTAGCACTAGTAATTTGGTAAATAATTCTCACTAGGGTACCAGACTTTTTCTTTGGTTTGAAAAAGTAGTTTGCAAAAAGTTGCAGGCTTTGCAAACTCATCTTGAGAGCAGAGATTTTAAAATCATGAGCGTACATTCATGAACTTTACGTAATCATCAGAGTTGACATCTCCTTCTGCCATGGTTTGTCTTTCAGCTTCATCCAGATCATAAGCATGTTGCGCTAAATCAACGGCCGTAAAGTATGGACCTACAGAACCAAGATATACTAGACTTGCAGCAATGCTAATAGGGTTAGTTAACTTGTTATTTATAAATGACTATACTGCATGTGTTTCTAGTTCTTTCAAGTCAGATATATCAGCCCTCTGTTCGAGGGAACTCTTGTCTACGGATATTGTATGTAATAGGCTTCGTACACAGTATTAGGCTTTGAGTAAAAAATTTTGAAATTGTTTTGGTATGTCAAATCAGTGGCCAAACAGCTGTAAGAAGTGTAGCTCTTAGAAACACAAGTCTAGACCCATTTCCATGGTATTCCTTTAAAACATTAGACAAGTTTAGACTTGCTCAAGATAATATTTTGATATAAATACTTCAAGTTAGACAAAATATAATTTGACCATATTTTAGTATAAAATCCTTTGAAAGCAGCACAGGTTGATCATTTTGTATAGAAGACAGTACATAAATCCATATTTTTTCATTCATTGAAGTATAGATTTGAAATCAAACCTTGTAACAGTGAGTTCAAGCAATGCTGAGCACATAGTGACCCCTCTTGCTAAAAATGAGCATATTTCAACTTTAGTAAAACACAGTATAAATCACAAACATCGTACTTTATCAAATAGAAACAAACCTTCTCAAAATGTATATATTCCATAACATGTTTTGTCGAAAATGTCAAAGAAATTATCCTTCTTCCTCAAAGTTCAATTTGTCATTCTGAGTGATGGGATTGAGAGAAGTTTGTTTAATGGTCTTGTGCTCGTCACGATATTTAATAAAAATATTCATAAAAAATTTTTTTCGTTTAAATAATATGTCTTGAGTTTATTGATCTCTGAAAAACTCTACGTTAGAATGCATGTGTATTGGAGAATAGTTGTTATTGTTTATGTTCTTGTTTCTGTTGCGGCAAAAACTGGGCGAAAAAATACACCAATTCTGCCGACATCAAATGTTCACAATATGTCTTCAAATGACAGGTAATTGTCTTATTGTTATTGAAGGGAGTTATATGGAATTAGATATAAATGTAGTGTTGTTTAATGTGGGATTGGTTGCTTGTAGTTGGATTGTGGCCTTTTGTTGGGAAATATGTTGAAAAAACCAAGCTTGCTTTGGTTTGAAGTAGTATGTCTCGCATGGCAGCTGGCAAGAGCGAGTTGCTGATGTTTCAATGCAAAAATTACTTTGAATTGTCTTAGTTACTTAAGGTGTTGAACTCGGCAACCATTTGGTCTCAAACTGACGGTTAGATGTTTATTTCAGCAATGCAACAACTCACCCACCTATTGTAACGACCATTCGTACAACCACCGTTCCTACCACAGAAGAAGCACCAGCATCAGCTGAGGAAGAACATCAAAAATCTATGGAAGTGTTCTTTATTCTGCTTATTGTTGGTAATGACTTCTGCCTCTATTGAGAATTTACTACTAGTTACATATATGAGCACCAGTTACATACAAACGTATAGTCACGTCGTTATGAGAATTTAACTCTCAGTAGCTTTACCCAAATGCACTGTTTTAATCTGCTTATTGTTCTGTATTCTTTCATCTAGCTTTATGTATTCTGGTGATCTTTTTCTTAATCAAGCATCGCTTTCACTATCTGCCTGAGAGTGTTGCTGTTGTGTTCTTAGGTAATTCAAGTACTTGTAATTCTTCTTAGGTAATTCAAGTACTTGTTCATGCACTATTTTATGCTAGACTCTGGCAGAGACTTACATTTTCCTGTATATTTTTTTCAGGTGCACTTGTCAGTCTTATCACAAAAGTTTCAACTCATTTTAATGTTGGAAACTGGAGGGTAAACCCCAACAATGCTCAAATTTCGATTTAACATCAAGAATAAATGAAAATATTTTTTCTTCAGCAAGAAGAAGAGTTGAGCCCAACAACATTTTTCCTTATTTTACTTCCTCCAATAATTTTTGAATCTGGTTATTCTCTTCAAAAGGTAACCATTGTTTCATAATAAACTTTAATCTTGTTTTCATGGAGAACAGCAACTTACCAGGTTTTACATGTTGTGCTAGATAAATTTTTTAACATTTACTAGGGTAATTTCTTTGCCAATATTGGAAGTATTTTGCTGTTTGCTATTTTGGGTACAGCACTCTCAGCCATGGTAGTGGGTGGTGGTGTCTATGTGCTTGGTCAGGTACAATATAAAGGAATAGATTCTCGTTCTTGTTCATTTTTAGTTGGGTTCCTTACACTTGTTCTCCTTCAAATTTTGTGCAAACAATCTACAATGGTTTTGATTTTTTCAGGCAGGACTTGTTTTTGAACTCACTACAGTAGAAAGGTAAGGAAGGTTGTACTTTTTAATTCTAAGTTATTGCCATTGATTGGCACTGAATGACTTTTCTAGTTGCACAGCACTAACAATGTTCAAGAGTTTCACTAAAGTGTCTCACAATTGTTTCATCTTTTTATCTGCCGTTAAAGCTCTATTAAGCCCCTGGGGGGCTTATTTAATTTTTTAACCTACAAGAGGGGGGCTAAATAGAGAGGGCCGGGCTTAATGGAGACGGGGGGCTTAATACAAAAATATGAAATACAGCTACTGTTCTCAGGTCTGTATAATACTAATTTTTAATAATAAAGTAGTGTTGACAAATATACATTTCTTTTCTTTATACAATTTACGTATTTTTACTGCTAATTCAAGCAAATATTCTAAGGGGGGGGGGCTTATTTGAAAATTATAGCTTTGAAGGGGGGGCTTAATAGAGCTTTTACGGTATTTCCTTTTTGTTTGTAGTTTTGCATTTGGTTGCATGATTTCTGCTGTGGACCCTGTTGCAACATTGGCTATTTTTCATGCTCTAGACGTTGATCCTACATTAAACATGTTGGTTTTTGGAGAGAGTGTTTTAAATGATGCCGTATCTATTGTAATGACAAAGTATGTGATGTTGCAAAAGGAGGATTGTGTTATATTTATTTAAAGTGTCCTTTTGCATCAGATTAATGAATTTTTCTTGCAGTACTGTGATTGGACAACAAGTCAAAGAAACAAAGAGTTTTTTGTCAGCTGTTGGTAATTTTTTTACAATGTTTATTGGATCTGCCTGCATAGGAATTGTATTTGCACTTATCAGTGCTTTTGTATCCTTTGAAGCTTAAACAGTGAACAAATTCTCACTTAAGCTGGTATAAGAGAATTCATCCATTGACCTGCACTAAACTTTTTAAAATAGAATGGCTTGTTGCAAACCTTTTTTTTATCATGAATGCGTTGTTTTCCTTTACTATATCTCAGTTATTGAAGCACATCAATTTAAGACGAGTTCCATCTCTGGAATTAGCTTTCATGTTTATATTCTCTTATGCACCGTACGGGTTAGCAGAAGGCCTGGAATTATCTGGTAAGGCTTAGATCAAGTTACCATTAGCTGAGCAGGGAGTTAATGTAGTTTATGCACAAGTAGAGTTCAATGTGATAAAACACGAACTGCGAGTGCTTTCAGTGACTTAAAAGCGACCAATCTCTTGAGTTTTCTGATGAAGTGCATTTTGAAAATCACTGTTGTATTAACTGAGAAAATCAAATTTAAAGTCCAGGTGTATTTCATCCGGTATAAAACTTGCAACACGATATTGATTTTTTTTGTGTCTATATCATGAAATATCCATGAGTTTTTCTAAATTCTGATATTTCATGTTTTAATCTGTAGGTATTATGGCCATCCTATTCTGTGGTATCGTTATGTCACACTACACTCATTTTAATCTATCTCCACAAACGCAAGTCACTCTACAGCATGTTTTTCGAACGATAGCTTTTATGACAGGTACTAGATTTCTCCCAATCTCCACAGTATTAAGTTCTTTGAAAGTTTGCATCCTGATTGTCTATATTTTAATGTATAGTTTTGTGGAAACACCACGTAAATTTATGTATGCAAAGCTTTCGGTCCGTAAGCCCGGACCGTCATCAGCGCAAAGCAGACTTTTCGCAATCACACGTAAAAGTGTCGTGATCAGTTGCTCGCGTCATTTGACCAAATTAACGGTCAAAGTCGCGCGCGTGCACCAACAAGAAGAACACA
>JAOBYK010308695.1:0-12013 GCA_025434845.1 Phenganax subtilis | reverse complement strand
TATGATTGGTTTATTTCTTTTCCAGAATTTTCCGCCCTCTGACGACCAAATTGCCGAGCTTTTCAAATCTTCACATGCTATCGACAATCAAGTCGAAAGCTTTCTGAATAACAGCGATATCAATGGAGCCGTGACATACTTACAAACAATCACCAGTATTTTAACAGCAAACTTGAATATTGCTGAAGAAAGTCAACGAATTGAGGTAGGTTTTTATTGAGTGTCTGGCTTTCTAATCAGTTAAATAACGTATTTACGATTAAGCTGGTCCTTCGAGCCGGTTACTTGGTCCTTCGAGCCAGTTACTTCGTCTTCATATGGTTGTACATTTTTCGGCTTTAAATTAATACGTTTTTATCTCGTTTTGGTTTAGATTCGTGAAAGAATTTTGCAAAGCCTTGACAGTTTGTGTTGTAGTGATCTCGTTGTGATGAAACAGATAGTAGAAATAGTATTGCCAATGTTGAACGAACCTTCGGAAATGAAATTTAACGCCCAGGTGATATTTTGTATTAATTGTTTTTGCAAATTTGATGAGTTTTCTTCGACAAATTTTTAACCAGTCAAGAAAAACCTGCTCGTGTTTGGACTAAGCAAATTATGTGTTTATCTATTTAGTTACTTGCTTCGAACCTCTTCTTAAATATCACCGAAAACTTGAACTTGTTATCCTCAAAAGCTGAAGTATTAGCTATGGCTGAGCAACTGGTGACCGGTGTCTCTTTGTTGCTGTCAGCGGTATCGTTGTCTAGCAATCAAACAGAGGTGAGCTCCAGTGAACTCTATTAATTCAAAAGTCTTCTTGTAATTCGGAGTTGAAGTAGAATGGTCCTTCGAGCCGGTTTCGTATTCTTGTAAAATTATAACTCGATGTTTGTTTAATTTTCAGATGAACCAAATCAACGAAGCTTTGTTACTTATTATTGATAAACTAGGAGACACGTTGCTCAGTCAAGCTAGTCCCGGAGATCGACCGATTATTATATCAACATCATTGTTGACTATGGCGCTTCAGAAACATTTTACCAACGGATTTTTGGGAAAGCGTCTGGCAGTGCCCAATCACGCTACGGAATTTGAAATTCCGAGAAAATTGAAGCCTATTCAAGGATTATTTGTGAGTAGCAAAGTGAGTAGGTGAAAATCATGTGATCTTGTGTGTAATTGTAGTAACGTGTCTACATAAAGATCAGGGACTGTACATATTTATATTATTGGAATAGCGTAAAGAAGATTGTACGTAATGTATCTTTTTAAACCCAAACTTTTTTATTTATTGAATTTTAGTTTGTCTTCATTAAATGACTTAAATTTGAGCTCATGTTTTATGCCTCGCTTTCAACTTAGTGAAGCTTTTTGGCCTTTTTTCTGTTTCATTTACATCGTGAATGACTTTCTTTCAGATGATATCGATGTTAAGCAATCCTTTCTTATCACAAAACTCTCTCAAACCAACGACAGGAGTTGCCTCGTTAGAGTTATTTGACACTCATGAAAATGGGCTTGAAATGAAAAACTTAGTAGAACCATTCAGCATCATATTAGATCGCCAAAACTCTCCCGAAGTTCCTACCCAACCCTCGCTCCAACCTCCTACCGCGCATTCATCCCAGTTTCCTACCGCACACTCGACCCATTCCTTTCCAGAACACATCTCAACACTTAGCGAGGACTCAGACCCAGACTTCTACGTGATCAACGCGACTGGAAGCAATCCATCCATATTAGTCACTATTACCCAGGTCTCCACGCGTAACAAAGGTCAATTGCATTTACGTGTTAGCAAAGCGAACCAATCAGAAGTGATGAAATGTGAAAGGAGAGTCCAGACCACTGCTTCGTTCCCAGTTTCCTGGACGTGGCGCGAACTTGCTGGTCATGGAACGTATTACGTCAGTGTTACGTTTGAGAGTTTAGCATTTCGTCTGGCTGGGAAACCCAACAGTATTGAGTACTCTATATCGTTTGAAGAACTGGACTGTCATTACTGGAATGTTGCAAAAGGAGAATGGAAGTCAACTGGGTGCAAGGTGATGTTTGATCTTTGTCGAAATGATTTGAAAACTTCATCAACCCTTTATTGTTGTATCTTTTTGTTCGGGTTTGTGTAAACATAAGCAAGCACCATACAGCAGAAGCCTTCAAGTTGCCAGTTTGCTAGACAATGTCTCTATTGATTTTGTATGTACATTTATAGGTTGGCCTCCGGAGTACAACAACGACAACTCATTGCGAATGCAATCATTTAACGTGGTTTGGAGCCCGAGTGGTTGTCCCTCCTAACACCATCAGTTTATCAAAAATATCTAAACGTATAACAGATCCTAGTAATTACGTCACTATCCTGAGTGTGTTTTCTTTTCTTCTGGTTGTATATTGTCTACTTGTTGTCTGGGCTCGACGACAGGATATGAAAGATGAGGGCAAGGTGAGGTAAACGTATGCTAGAGGCCAAAAGACACCTTCAAGTTTGTGAAGACGTTTTATTTATACTTCCCTAATTTTATTTTAGAACGGTATCATTTGGTGCCCAAGTAATAAGCCTAGTGATCTCAATCAATATCAAGTTATCATTTACACTGGCATCAGACCGAATGCTGGGACGACTGCGAACGTGGGCCTCATGCTCTCCGGAGACCTGGGAAGGAGTCGTAAATGCTTGCTCAAAACTTCGAAACGCGCCGTACTGAATCGAGGCTATGTTGACTCATTTTTAATCACAACAAACAGAAGTGTAGGACCACTTGATTATATTCATATATGGCATGATAATACCGGAAGTGACCCAGCATGGTTTCTAAACCGCGTGGTCGTGCGAGACCTGGAAACTGGAGATGTATCAAACTTCCTGTGCTACCGCTGGTTGGCAGTTGACGAGGGTGACGGTCGTATTCAGCGTTTACTTCCAGTTGCAGCAGAGGAAGACCTGCGCCACTTTCGTCATTTGTTTGTCTCCAGGGCAACGAGTGAGCTTACTGACGCGCATCTTTGGTTCTCCGTGGCGCTTCGTCCCGCGCGGAGTTCTTTTACGCGCGTTCAACGCGTGTCGTGTTGTCTTTCGCTGCTTCTAACTTCTATGATGGCAAATGCATTGTGGTACCAGACAGGGAGCAGTGGGAGCGCTTCTCACATCAACCTTGGTTTGTTTTCATTTTACTGGGACGAGGTATTCATTGGGGTGTGCAGTGGTCTTATCGTGTTTCCAGTTAACCTTCTTCTTGTTCAAATTTACCGACATTGTCGCACCAAGAACCAATCATCGTCCTCTTTACGAAGACCCTCGTTTATGCAAGCTCTAGAGCTATCTCGTTTTAACTATAATTTGCCTGTCATTACCGTCGGATCACGTGACGAATCGGCTGATGAATCACGTGAAATAATGACGTCGTGTCAGAAAACGTTTTATAGAGGACAAAAAGTAAACGCAGTAAGGAGACTTTCTGTGGCGCCTAAACCTTCCGCTGAAGCGTCTCGAAGTGTGACGTCATTTCTGAGTCGTGTTAGCTTGTTGGCACCGGGGGCACGTAAAAGCAAATATGAGAACTTGTTACCTCATTGGTGGCAATATGTTGGCTGGGCTGGAGTCTTGGTGACATGTCTAGTTTCAGCAAGTGTCACTGTCTTGTATGCCCTTGAGTTTGGCGAAGACAAGACTAAAAAATGGCTGCTCTCTTTAACAATTTCCTTAGTCAACGATGTATTTATAGCCCAGCCGTTAAAAGTCCTTGTGGTCACCGTCGTTTTAGCGTATGTTCTCAAAAGGCCGTTAAAAGAGCACTATGTTAGCAGTGACATTGTTGATGCACAAGAGATGGACAAGACCGTGTCGCAAGAAGACACTCAAGCTCCAGACTTTGACCTTTGTTCTACGGATGAATTTTTACGGAATGCGAGAGAAAAGCGGGAAAAAGAAAAGTTCATGTACGGATTGTTAAAGACTGTAGTTTCTCATTTATGTTTCACCGTTCTTGTACTTATAATAGCCTACGGCCAAAGAGATCTACATGGCTACCATTCCACCGTCACGACAGAAAATACGTTTGTTTATCAAGATTTCAAAACGAATTTTGTCAAAAAAGAAGCCCTTCGTTCGGGATTTTATCAGGTAAGTTGTCCAGAAAATATTCAGACTTTTATTCCTTCGAGCCAGTCACCTGGTCCTTCGAGCCAGATACTTGGTCCTTTGAGTCTGTTATGAAAGTTAGTTGTGTCCAGCTTAAGTATTGTTTTCCTTGTAGGTGACAAATGTTGAAGATTTCTGGTTATGGAACGAGGCCGTGTTCCTGCCAAGTTTATCGAATCGTGAATGGCATGATTACGCATCAGAATGGTCGACATTTACAGCGAATTTCGGCGGCTTTCTTTTCGGAGCAGCAAGAATGCGACAAAAAAGACTCAAAATAGGTTAGTCGCATTAGCAGTCTCATTAGCTACATCCTACTGAAATGACATGTATTGTATTGAAAAACATTTGAAATTCAAATGGTAATTCAACGTCAGTGTTGTTTGGACGTTAATCATAGGTTCACTGTGGTAAAAGTCGTATAGCTTTGCAGGCTAAACCTGGGATGGGATACGAGCCTGCGATCTCTTGTTGTCAAGTCCAAATATATAACTATACATCTGCCTTTCGTTAGGTAAGTGCGATGTGCTACCACTTTTCCAAAACATCATTCCATCTTGCACTGGGGAATACGAATGGAGTAACGAAGACGAATCAAATTACGAAAAAACATGGGCAAATAAATCTCATGGTAATCTCTGTGATATTGAAGGAACGCTCCCCCCTGAAAGGTGGTGTTACAAACGTCTAAATCAACTTATAACAGACACATACGTTGGTAGCTTGAAGATATATTCAGGAGGGGGATACGCGCAAGATTACTCACAAAATTATAAGCTTTCTGTCAATCGTACGAATTATCTAAAGGAACACTTTTGGATCGACAAGTACACGCGAGCGGTTTTTGTTGAATTCACCCTTTATAACCCAAACGTTAACCTATTTTCGATAGTCACCCTCGTATTCGAGATATCTGCGAGTGGAGACTTTAACCCGGGGTCGAACATCCTGCCAGTACGACTTTACAGTTACGTGGGGAATTTTCAAGTATTTGTTCTAGTTTGTCAGTTGGTATTCCTTGGTTTCCTTTGTACGTACACGTATAATTCTATGAAAGGAATTTTCCGACAACGATTAAAGTTTTTCTCTAAGGCTTGGAACTTGTACGAAATTGGCGTGGTGCTAATTGCATGGCTTGCGGTCGCCGTCTATTTTGTCGCCATCCTTTTCCGAAATCGGATTCTTGGCGAGTTCCGGAAAGATCCGACCAGGTACACGAACTTTCGATACAGCGTCTCCTGGCAAATGACGTTGGAATACGTCATCGCTTGCCTAGTTTTCATCACGTTCTTAAAATTTGTGAAATTATTTCAATTCAACCGTCGAATGTATTTGCTTCCATTAACCTTGACAAGTGCCTATAAGGAATTAATAAGTTTTTTGGTCGTATTTGCAATTGTTTTGGTTGCCTTCTCTCTACTGTATTGTCTTATGCTTCAGGCATACAACCCAAATTTTGTAAGCATTATTACGACCTTAGAAACACTGGTACGTGTCTTTCTTGGCAAATCAGATGTATTGGTGAGGCGAACTCAATTCCCAGTTCTAGAACACATTATTGTCTTTCTGTACATGTGTCTCATGAGATTCATCATGTTAAATTTGATCATAGCGATTTTGAACGAAAGTTTCTCAAGTGCGCGGGCTCTTAATGATGCTCAGCAAAATGCATTTGAGTTTGTCGACTTTATCAAACATGCCATTCGTGACCTTCTCGGAATAAGACGGCTACAAGTCGTTGAAAAAGAAGTCACCAATACTACTTTGGTGGAATATCGTGTTGACTTCGAAGAGGGTAATAGGATGCAGAATGTTGAAGATGCGTTGAGGAATATGAGCAATAAAGTGGATGAATTGCTGAAGCATGTCGATTCGGAGTGTTTTCAGGAGGCGTTTTACGATGACGCGTGGAGCTTGCTAAACAGTCACCGGCAAACAGCGCGGGTTGATGATATATTGACAGTTATTCAGTTGGAACAAATATTGAACGACAGTGTTGAAAATTAACAAAATATAATGAGAGGTCGAATTGTAACTCGGGTGTGAAAGTTGGTTTTAAAAGAGTGCACGACATAGATAAGCGTGAAAACGTAAAAAAACATACAAAGTGTAGTGGTGTAAATAAAATAAAATAAAAGGTTTAGTGGTGTCTTTTTTGTTACTCTGTAGTTGGTTTGGATTTTTGCATTATTTACTATTTAGCACCAAGTGGACAAAATCTTATAGTAGTACTGCGTTTCGTCATGTTTCTCTGTGATTGGCTGATTCCAAGAGCTCTAAACCAATCATAGCAAAGCGTGACGTTCCAAAATCGAGTAGCTCCAAAATAAGTGTATAAGATGAAGTAGCCTCTTCAAATGAATGAAACCGCAGGGAATACAACAAGAGAAAGATTTCGCTTTAACAAGTATTCCTCAAAAAAGGGATTTGGAAAAATCGTATAAAAACGTTCACGAAATTCCAAGGAAAATAAAGAAATTTAGAAAGTACGTGAAAGGAATTGTCAAGCTGGCTCGTGTTTGTATTTATATCAATCGTTGTTCGGACACCTATGACAGAAGTCGTCTTAACGAGGCAATGTTTTAGCTAAAATTTTGCGGTTTTTGCCTGTTTACTATGTTGAGATCAGGGTGCCGTTGTCTTTCGCTGAACGTTGGATCGTTGGCGAAATGATATCTAAGAAGGCTCCGCCGCCACGACCACCCTTGCCAACGAGAAAGAATAATGAACAACAACAACAAGTGGACGACCCAAACGCCCAAAAGAAATTGGGACCGTTGTTCTCGATTAGGTACTGTCGGGACGATGCCAATGAATCTGATGAAGAAATATCAATAGTTCGCAAGAAAAGTATGCCACCTGCTGAATGCATAACAAACGATGTTAATACTCACAAAAGTGAAAATGCTAACACGAATAATGGCGCTACGCGTAGCGTTAACTCTACTTCCTCTTCAACTTCAGTGCTTTCAGCTCTTACAACTTTGTTGCCCAAATCTCCGACATTAAGCCGTCGTAATGAGGTCAGCGAAGCGTGTAATGAAGAAGTTAGGCACGAAACCAGTCCACAAGAGCCGGAGTTCGTCTTTAAAAGCTCTCATTTTGAACAAGAGCTCGACTCAAGCGCATCAGAATCGGAAAGTGATCCAAAAAATCCACCTGTTGTAAAGCATAAGGAGAACTACGTTGTGCACTCAGCAATGTCTTTAAGCTCTTTGCTTAAGAAAGAATTAGATCAAAAGGCATATTTGGAGAAAGGAAGTACTGCAAATGGATCCAAGAAGAAAGGACAGAATCTTGGAAGCAACAAGGGGCTTTTAGCTTCAGCATTAGTGAATAGCTCACGACTGTTGATGCCTTTAGGCCTAGCAAATTTAAACTCAAATGTTGACACTTTGGTCAAGCAAGAAGAAGCTGTTACATACACTCAGATACCATTGTACAACATGCTTCTTGTTGCTGTTGTTGTATTCTTGTATTTCATGTTGCCCTCATCATCGTTTCTTAATGGGTTTGTGTTTGGTGGAATTTTGATGTTTTTTGTGGTATTTGCCTTGATGTGGTTGTTGACTCCAGAGATGAGCGATGAGGAGCGATACAAACGGGACGTGTTGGAGCACGAACGCGAGATGAAATTGTTGAGAACTCTATCGCCAATGGAATATTTCCAACCTGGGCAGCTGAATCAACAACATGATATTGAGGTAGAATTACATTCATGCTGTGCCTACCAAGAAAAATGTCAGTTTTAGTCTTTGTTATATAACTTCTTGTTAAGCTAAATTCATTTATTGAGCTCAAGTGGTGTTAATGTTTGAAAGTTTTATATTTTGTAATTTATTGATGAGCCCACAAAAAGTGGTTTCCCCATAACATTATCCGCACCTTGCTCAATAAATATGACAAAAGATTTTCCTCATATGCAATCATGTTACATGCTACATGGAAAAAATCTCTTTTTGTTGAATCTTGGGGAAATTATGCACATCATCTTTGTCTCCAACTACTCATTCAAGTTTTACTAAGTCTAAAACAGCAGATGATTTTTGTTGTCAAGGTGAAGTCTAAGGGGTTTTGGTTAACCAAATGCCTGTTGTTAATTTACAGTTATATTTACTCTTTTGCAACATATCAATTTTAATTTGTGAAAATGTTCAATATTGACTTTTTTTAGTATTTTCAACAAAGTTTTTGATCAACCATTCATAAATAACTTGACCTAGCTATTTCTAGCTTTCAAACATGCAATCAAAATTAGTTTTTAAGTTTGCACTAAAACTCAGTGAATAATTCAATAAATGTTTATCAGATTTTGTTGCTGTTGGGCAAGGCAGTGTTCAATAAAACCTTTGAGAACTCATTAAGTGGCAAAAATTTCATTTTGATGAGTGAAATTGTCTGGTGTTGGACAGTGTGAAATAACAAAGAGAGTGCAGTAGAACTTGTTGTCACTCCATGAATTTATAATGGTCATCATTTTTTGCCATGTAGGGCTGGTTCTTTAGGGCATCAAGCTACAACGCATTAGAACCAGTCGACTTCAGTGATCCGAACCAACTAAAACCTGTGTATGTGCGTCTTTCTGGACATATCATGATATTCTACAGTCCAAGACAGGAGGATCTTCCTAAACTGAAACGTAGCAGCATGCTTGGTGGAAATGAAAACATTAAATTCAGTGATTCAAAAGAATATGATCTTGCACACGGAGGAGAAATCGAATTATCTCCAAAAACACTCACTTTGAAAAGACTTTGGGCAAAAAAATATCCGATCTATTTGAAACTCTTTGAATCGTTGCTTGAGACTGATGGGGATTCCAAGGGATCACAAAGTACGTTTGTGTTACCCTCAATCACTGAAGAAATGTACCTGTTCAGCCCTACAGGCCGTGCCAAAGAGGAGTGGTACTACCGTATTGAGAAAGTACTCAAGCCACCTGCACACGTGAATTTTGTTAGCGGTATTGAAGGTATATTCAATCCTCAGACAAGTTTTCCTCATTACATGGCAAGGTTGATTGGTGCTGACAGTGAGGCAACATCGCAGGCACAGCTGACATGGGTAAATGCATTGCTGGGGCGATTGTTCTGGGATGTCTGGCGAAGCGAATACTGGAATAACAAGGTTAAAAACCGAATCCAAAATAAGATATCCCGGATGAAACTTCCACCTTTTATTCGATATCTCAAGGTATGTGATTGTAGGAAGAATTTTCTTTGTCATAAAGTTTATCATGAGATGATGCTGACTTGTTCTTTATAATATATTAGTTACGTAATTACCTTAATGTTTTTGTTCATAATCATAAAATCTACAGCGTGTGTTGGTATGGTTTTTGTAATTAATTTTTGTGATTGTATAATTATGTTTGTAATTACTTATTCAACATGCTCCTGGTTAAACACGGTGTATGTAAAACGTCTTACCTTGTAAGAGCAAGCAAATTAAACTTATTTTTGACTTGAACTCTGTTGCTAGGTCACAGAGATGAAGTTGGGTAATGCCCTGCCCACTATCCAACGAGCTCACAATTTGCGTCAAGATAAACGCGGAATCTGGGTCGATTTGGACGTGGATTATGAAGGTGGAGTCATGCTCACTATTGAAACCATGGTCAATCTAGAATATTACCTTAAGCAGTTGACAGACCAAGGCAAGAGCGATGCAGATGAGGTCGTACTTAGGTTTACCCGTGACGACAGCGCGTATAGTGACGTCAGCAGTGGCGAAAGTGACGTAGACGAAGGATGGGATGACGCTTCCATGTCGTTCACGACGGCTAGCGAACTTAGCCCGAGCGTTTCGAGCGAAGGTTCGGAAAGTGGCGGAGAGCGCTCGGATACGGAAGTTGACGGTGAACGAAGGTAGGTACCACCAAGATGATTTTCCGCTTCGACCATATTCTAGCATATTTCTTTGTTTTGAATTCACATTTGTATTGTTTTGGTGCTCACGAAATATAGGAATACGGAGTGCCTAAACCAGCCTGACAATTTGGTCGTGTTATACAAATATTTCCATGCTCATAGGCTGTGTAAACGATTAATTTCTAAAGAAATGAATAATGATAATGCTCTAAAATTTACTTAGCACGACCAATTTTTTCGGGCTGGCCTCGCTGACGCATTCAAGTGACAATTCAAACTGCATTTCTTTGTGGCTCGTCTTACTTTAGTTCCTATACAGAAAAATGTCATAAAAATCTTTATCTTTGACTTAGGTCAGTGACTTTAAGCACATCTTCTACTACAGAACAAGAGAACCAAGGTTGGGCGGGCAAAGTTAAGAACTCAAAAGGAAAGAAAATCTTAAACATGCTTGAAAAGGTGGCCAAATCGAAATGGGTTCAAAAGGCAGCCGAAACAAAAGTCGTTCAAAGGGCGGTTGAGAAATTCTCAAATCTTCCAATAGAGCTAGGTGTTGAAGTCGTAAGACTCCGAGGCACCTTGGCTGCGAACATTCCACCTCCTCCATCTAATAGACTATGGTAAGATAACTGCTTGGTTTTTGTATCTTTTCAACTGTTTGTAGAGATGGAGTCAACTGCTTGGTTTTAATATTATGTTTCAACTATCGTAGAGATAGACTTACAATTTCTCTTGTGACACTAGATGATGATAATATTGAACGAAAAAATTCTCAAACTTCAATGATGTTATCCTTACTACAGTCAATTCTTTTTTTTAGGTTGGGTTTTCATAGTAACCCATTGTTAAGTTTAATTGCCAGGCCTAAACTTGGTGAGCGTCATGTTCGACTGACGCATGTCACCGAGTGGATTGAATATAAATTAAGAAATGAATTTAAGGTAATTATCATTATAGCGGTGTAAAATTTCATCTAAACCACGAAGACGTTTTCTTTTTGTTAACGAGTTCACTTGCTTATGTGTACGATGAAAAAAATTCCTCGTCTTCTGTACTGCAGACAATGAACCCATTATCCAATCGGAAATTTTGATCTGGATAAAACTTATACCGCAGCAAGAAAGAGCATTAAAAAATTGGTAGAGTGACAAAATTTGGTTGCAAAATCTTGCAACGTGCGAGGTAAAGTGTGGAAAATACAGCCGAACAAAGTTTGCAAATTTTTGTGTATTTTTTCTACCGAAATTGATATTTCTTTTTGAAAGAGATCATCGCTTTCGACTGCGTAGTACAAAAGTGTACAAATTTTGCAAACATCGCTTTGCAAGGATTTGCGCATTTTTTTGCGACAAAACTTTGCTATTTTACTAATGTTATGATGCTCCTTCCAGTTTTGATAATGGATATATCCTTTTTGGTCGAATAAAATTCAGTTTGTTATGCAATGCACTAATAGGCGCAAGCTGTTGTATGTGTCTATCGTTTCTGCAAGGTGTTGTTTGTCCATGACGAATTTAATAAATTAGCTTTTTTCTTGAGCTTTATTAAACCGGCACATCTTTGTTTATTTATCTAGAGTATGTTTGTTTTACCAAACATGGAAGATTTGACAATTCCAATAATGGATAGCGGATTGAGCGACAAATTTCCGACATCTTGACGCAATCTTGAACAATATTTGTCGGAATGGCAGTTCAGATAGTTTAGAGGTCAGTGACATTCATCTAGATACATCAGAAATATTATAGAGTGTTTTGAGTTTAATATAATATAGGTATCAAATTTATTTAAATTTCACGAGAATACTTAACAAAGATAACTGTAAAAAAATAAATAGATAACTTGCGTTTTTGTGAATAAAATAGAGACGGTGTTAGATAAACTTTTGTTTATTACCAAAATTATGAAGATTATCTGAGAGAGATAATATTCTTTAAAACCCAAGTGCGCAGTGTAAAGTTGTAAATTAGAGAGCAATGATTAAATTTCCAATCGAAGTAGAACTATCTCTGAAGAATTA
>JAOBYK010308694.1:0-42262 GCA_025434845.1 Phenganax subtilis | reverse complement strand
TTTTCTCACGCAATTACAACGAATACATTTCCGAGCCCGTCGTTTTACCCGCTGGCTGTCCCTGATTTCTGGCCATGTACTGTTCACAAAGTGTCATAGCTATATGTACCGTCATTGTCAGTGATCAACACAAGAGCTCTGGCTTCAGATGGTACTACTTCAACATTATCATCATTTGACGACAGTATGACGCTGAAGCTTTCCAAAGATTCAACTGAAATATCATTTAAAATGAAAACTTGACGTTGCTTTATTGTTTCTCCAGGTAGGAACGTTATTTCTTCGGTCAAAGCGATGTAATCCGATTGTGCCATGGCTGTGCCAGAGCCATCGGTCGCCAAGCTTTAGAAAAAAAAATAAAGAAAACAAAACAAAATCAGTGCAGCAACTGACAAATTATTCAACAGCATAGCCATACCTATCACAGACTCAAAAGGATTGCAAAACATTAAAAGATGCATGCGGTACTGTGCTGTAAACATCCTACTAAGATATTTTTAGAAAAAGTTTGTCAATAAAACCAACAAGAAAAACTTGTTGGGTTGATTGAGTGAACGAAGGAACTTACTTTACGGTCACAGGAACATCCAAAGTTCCAGTTAGAGAAACTTCAACATCAGCAGTACCATCTGATTCTTCTACTCGGATGACCGATGGTCCAAGGCGAACAGTAGCTTCTGCAAGTTTAATTGTAAGCTTAGTCAGCAATATGTTCCGAAAAAATCAAGTTGTAGGTTGCATTGATTGAAATATCGTAGGTTTTAAGTTCAAATCAAGACAAAACGAAATGATGAGGAACAAACACAAACGGGAAAAAAAACATGAAAAGCAAACAAACAAAAAACAAAGTAAACAACCAAACATATAAGCAAACGGGCAAAAAAGCAAGCTCGTCAAATACACAAGTGAAAAAAGAAATACAAAGAACGAACGTACTGTCATCGTCCTGAATAGTAATTTGAATATTCCTGGTCAGAATAACAGCATTAGGATCCGTTGTAGTCAATGTAAAGGTCACAATCTCATTTCCTTCTACGCGGCTATCATTAACAGGTGCAAAATCGAAGGATTGACGTGTAGGACCGTTTGGAACAAATGTCAGTGTAACGTCATCAGCAACCGTGAAATCATTAGACGCAGCAGTTGTGCCTCCAACAGAAATTACCACACTGTCATAAAGAAAATAAATACTATTAATAAGAGAAAATCCGCTATAGTTGAAGAGATGGTAGCATTCAGTAAAGAAAAAACACTGCATGTGTTTGACTTTTGGCAAAAAGGTCACTGCAAGTTACGATGAAAAAATGCCATGAAAGGAAATGCGAACCGATACAAATTGAATACACCATAGATTGAACCAACCTAACAGTAACGGGAGTGTTAAGACCTCCAGTGGAATCAACTTCAACTTGAACAGCTCCTTGATTTTCAGGAACAATGATACTCTGCGAAACAAACCCAATGCCAGCGACTGAAAATGATGTATAATATGATCATCAGTAAAATCTTCAGTATATTAAGAAATAAATATACTACGAAATGTATAAACTTGTGGATTAACAATTCGTTACCCCAGAAGGTGTAATAATACAACACATGAATTCACACAACTTTCATAGCATATGTACAGTATGCGGTGATAACCAGGTAGGTGTATGAGGGCAAGAATCCAGTTATAATTACCATCATCGTCAATGATTGTTACTGTCGTTGTTCCAATGGTCCCAACAACTGCCAAAGGAGTATTCACGGATAAAGTAGCCGTAAAGTCTTCGGATTGTTCAATCAAACTGTCCTCTAGTATATTTACATCAACATATTGAGTAATATCTCCTCCTGGTACGAATGTCAAAAGTACATTGCTCCTCTCAGTATAATCTAAACCGGCAAGAGCCGAATCTTGCGCTGTGTCCAACCTAAAACCAAACACAGTTTATATGTATGTGAATCGAACCAGAGACGTCAAAATTTTATTGGCATGATAATGTACAATTAGTTGTACCTGACTTGTACAGTTGTAGCAAGAGTTCCAGACAAAACAATCCCAACTTGGACACTGTTATCAGTTTCGTTAACAAAGTATTGGTCGGATAGGAATTGAACGTTTGCAACTGTAAACAAATAAGGCAATTGCAATATATTATTGTTCGCCACGTCTAAATTTAATATTATCCAGAATAATATAATAGTGTCTAGTGCACTGAAAAGATAGCTAGCATTGGCATGATACAATTACTAACACCAATCACTTTAATACTCTCACTCATCTCTGTTTACATCATTATCGGTGCCGTGAACACCACCTACCATTCTTTCTATAATTCCCAGGCACTAACAGAACGATCCAGTATACTCGATACATGTATCGCCAAGGTCATGACTTTCTACTATTGCGATGGGGTTATTTTGACTGAATTGTTCTTGATTCTATTACATCGTCAATGATCACTTCCACTATAGTATTCGAACTATGGTCTAAGCACTGATAACTCACACCCAGATAACTATACTACTTCCACAAATATCTACTAAAAGGACTTTTATAACCAATCCTCCAGTACTACCTAATTGAAGTGATAGAGGATATCTTACTGTCGTCATCTAGGACCAGGACTGGAGCTCTAGTAGTTGTTACATCAATCTGTGCGTTATTCGTCGTCGATAAAATAAGGATAAAGTTTTCCAGTCCTTCTATTAATTGGTCGTTGATAACAACTATAAATACAGTTTTGTTATCTTCTCCTGGAAGAATTGTGAAGTCACGCTCGATAGAAATGTAATCCTGGCCTTGTACAGCGCCACCATCTTCAGTACGGAGTTTACTATCAAGGTACAGAAACAAACGTGCGAGTATTATCATCCAACCTTTTTGGCAAGATTAAAAACAAAGATAGGCTACGAGTCAGTGGACAACAAGCTTAGTTTCCTACCTTCCACTAACAGCCACATCTGTTTCTCCAGCTATATTAACAACAGCTGAAAATAAACCTGTATTTTCTTCCACTGTATATGATAACTCAGCAAAAGACAAAGTCAGTTCTAAAAAGATAAAAATCAGAAAATCATGGCTTACGCTAATAAATCTACTTAAATATATACAATTCTTCGAGTAGAATAAATCTAGAGTTGGTATTGGACTTCAAATCAATATATTTTGTATTTATACGCAGTCTTGACAACTGCATGCGTATATGATCATACTTACTGTCATTGTCAATAATGCTAATAGTTGTTGTCTCATCTTGAATAAAGACTTGTAAATCATCCGTTGTCACGTTTACTCCAAATGTTTCTTCGTTCTCCACGATTTCATCATCCAAAATGGCAATAACTAAATTTCGTACAGTATTGGCACTGTCCAACACAATCTCCTCATTCTTGGAAGTGTAATCACTATCAGATGCGCTGATATCAAATGTGGTCACACTATAAGTAACACATCAATTACATCTCTCAGTTGCACCATTTCCAAAACTTTGCATGCAATGTAATTTTTGATTATGGAAAAGCATGGTTTCAACGAGATGAAACATGCATACAGGCTACAGTGAAAAACGTTTAAGACATTCTGCATATTCTACTTATTATTGAAAATATTTGAAAGTTTGTCTTTGGTAGCTAGTTCAAGTAGTAGTCAAAAAAAGTAGTTCCTAAATGATCGACATGTACATATGTACATATCTTCATACATGCATATCAATCATACTGGTGAGGCATACACTGATGAGGTATGTTACTGGTGGGGTATTCATAGTTATGGTTCTGAAAATGAATATAACACGTTTCGTCTACAGAAAACAATATGTGTGCAGCTACAATCTCAACAATTTTGATAACAACCTACTTTAGAGTTATCGTTCTCTGGAGTGCTCCAACAGCTCTTACAGTAAGCGTAACGGCATTAGCACTTTCAGCAATCGGTGATGGACTTGCTTCCACAACAATTGTCAGACCTGTACACAATACACCATGAAAATACATGAATTATACAATATACTGCATGTATGTAAATTCCAGTATAACATGTGCAAAATATTTGGCATAAACTTGATCAATATTAATACACATTAAAACAATAAAGTTCCATGCAATAACATACATTTCAATCTTAGTACAGCAGTCATGATTGCACTTGTCAGTAATTGGCAATTGAATTATACATACCATCGTCGTCAATAATGTTAATCGTAGCCACTTCATCTTCAACAACACTTCGAATTCCAGCAACGAGAGAAACCCTGAATGATTCTGGGCCTTCAGATATTTCGTCATCGACAATGTGGACAGGAATATTTTTTGAGGATGGTTCAAGAGGACGGAACTCAACTGTTTGTCCTACAATTGTGTAATCCGACGTAGACACAGTGCTTACGCTATAAAATGAAAAAAAAATTTAGTTCAAACTACAAAACAAACCACAGTGGCCGAATCCCATTAACACACTACATCACAGAGACACACAGAGAGTGAGTCTGTGAGGTTAGCAGTTTGCCGTAAACGTAAGGCTAAAAGTCTCTATTTTTAGAAGCACTTTAGAAAGCCAGCAGTATACTGAACAACAACAAAGTAGTGGTGCCCACTTTACACAGATGGGTTTGCGTGGAGAAGTTCGATAGAACAAATATTCTACAAGAAAAACGTACAATGCTGATACACTTGTTTCAATTTCGCCAGTTCGAATCACAGTCAAGGTGACGGTACCCGCATCTTCACGAACTAAATAAGAGGTAGGCGAGAATCCAATCGTGGCACCTAAAAAAAGTAAAATTAAACGAAATAAGCAAACTAGTACAACGCATTGTTTCATCAGTCCAGTAAGAAAATTTCCTTGAAAGATGACAACAAAAAACACCTACGATCGTCATCTGCAATTAAAACAGTCGCAGTGGATGGATCTGCAGGATTTAAACCACCGCCAATCACAGTTGAAAGGGAAACTCTGAAGCTTTCTGTTCCTTCCGTTATTAAATCATCGACAATTGAGATTGATACTTGTTGTGTCGTGCCATTAACGTCGCCTTCACGGAACGTTACAAGAGAACCAGGAATTCGATTGAAATCTACAATACTCGTAGACGTAGCTGTTCCGTCTTCCGTGGAATACCTAAAACAAGCAATTCAACTTAGAAAAAGTCATGACCAAGGTAACGCAAAACATGACACTATATATATTTCATTACTGAATAAATGCGTCACGGCCCAATGGTACTGCCGTAATCAGCACAACAGTCAACTGCACAGTTTGATCAACTTCATCACTAGAGAAAACGGTGCTTGCAAATCGAACATGAGCAACTATAAAAAGAATAAATAAACAAATACTAAATATTCTAACGGTAGTTTTGCTTGAATTTAGTGCAAAATAGCGTTATAGATTTATACTGTATTCATACCTTCTACTGAAAAGAAAACAACTTAAACATACCATCATTATCTTCAATAAATATTCTGGCTTCATTAGGAGAAACAACTGATGCTTTTGTACCGACAGCAGTGAGGGTGGCTGTAAATGACTCGGTCTGCTCAACAATCGCATCATCAAGGATGAAAATTGTTACTTCTTTTTCTTTCTCTCCAGGATTGAACGTTACATCACCTGGGACTGCAAGATAGTCTCCTTGTACAGCAGTTTCAGCATTCAACGCAACACTGAAACAAAAATCCATGTTCTTCGTCATAGTGTATTTTAGAGCTAGACGAATTGTATAGTCAAAATAGTCAAAATGATTTAAAGAATACACTGGTTGTGGGAATTTTTTTTGACACACATTCGAAGCACTAAAGTGCTACAATCGACTGGAAAACTATGCTATAGTACCTCACTTGAACTAGTAAAAAATTTTTCTCTTAGGCTTTTAAGGCTATGAGAGTACCTCCTGGCGGAAGAAGCAGGGTTTAAGCAATAGATCAAGAGAGCAAAGTTTCAAAAATAGCAATGATATATTAACATATGCATAATAAAAAAATTAGCAATACGCAGCACTATGATATCTTACTTCGCTGAAATAGGGATTGAGTTATCCCCTTCAAGCACCACTCCGAGTGTAAATGATGAAACACTCTCGTTCACACGGTATTCTGATTGTTTCAAACGAATTGAAGCAACTACAATAATAAAAAAATTAGTTTTCACAGCAAATGACATGCATGACATTTTACTTTACAGGTGAAATGTGTAAAACAAAATTAACAGGTTAAATCTGGATTATTTCATTAAATATAGTAGTATGGTTCGTGTTATGTCACGATTGTAGAAAGCATGACAACAATTTTGCAAATTTACCATCATTATCTCCTATTGTAATTCTCATTCTATCATCTCCTACAACAACTCCGTTTGACTGGGTTGTAAGACGCAGGTCAAAAATTTCATCAGTTTCAATCTTTAAGTCGTCAGTAATGAAAACAAAAATAGACTTTGGTTGAGTATCAGATGGTAGGAAGGTGACCGTTTGATCCACCAGGGTGAAGTCTTCGCCAGCAGTGGCCGTGACATCTTCTGACTGGATTCTGACAAGCAAAACAAAGTAAATTACATAATCTGTTAGTATATACTGTACATTTTAAGACGGTAGAAAATAGCACAAATGCAAAAACGGAGAACAGTGACAGATCTATGGAATATGAAAGCGTATCCCGTTTCCTGCAGGACAGCAATTGCCGACAATTTTATCTGACGGAAGAAAGAACATGTATGCAAAGAAATTAGGGAAATAAGACATTACCGAGCGACGACATCAACGCTGCGTTGACCAGTTACTTCGACTTCAACTGTCAAGAAGCCACCCGTTTCCAAGAGCGAATCCGTCGTCTTTACAAATTCCACACTGGCAGCTATGAAACATACGAATACTCAGAATCGAAACAAAAGTTTTTGTTTTTATGATGAATATTTTTTATTGACTTACAGTCATCATCTATAATTCGTACTGTTGTAGTTCCAGTGTCACCAATTTCTATGTTGTTTACAGAAGACGAAATATCCAAGAAAAATGATTCTGATCCTTCAAGGCTGATGTCATTAATAATGACTATACTCAACGGTTGAGTTGTTGGTCCATTAGGAATGAAAGTCACTTCAACATTGTTAACTACGCTATAATCCAAACCTCCAATAGCTGAGCTATCTCTACTTGACACGCTAAAAGTGAAAGATATCGATTAATCCTCTTCTTATTCTTGTATAGATGCATATTGAGTACTGCGTCTATTTAATATTCACAACATTATTAAATCCGAAATATTGTCGTGGTGCTCATCTCGACCTTCACGAAATATCTAAAAACAACTACAAATTGAAACCAAGGGATCGGAATTTCAAATATGTCAAAAGATGTTTGACTTATACTCATCATATCATTCATGAAAGAAGCAACCAATAATGCTACCTGACGTTAACGGATTCTTCCAAAACACCTGCGATAGTCAATCGCACTTGAACAGTACCATCATCTTCATTAAAGTTGTAAAGAGCTTGAGTGAATTCGACTGTTACAGCTGAAAAACCACATGAAAAAACAAATCATTCTACTATCTGGAGGCTACATTTTTATGACCAAGCATCACCAAACCGTGATTTAAATAGTTTAACCACAAATACTTTGCGGCCCAAAGGCTGGATCACATCTTTTTACAAATGACCTAGGTATACAGGGTGCACAAAAAAAGCGATCCAAATATAAAGCTTTACAACCGAAATAATATAAATTTTCATGTCTTCATTTTGAGTTCATGCTTTCTCTACTCATTGTGTTGTTGACTATGTATTTTAAGCCATTTAGAACTGCAAAATAAGTGATTCACTGCAAGCGGTCATGTTTAGAAACTTCAATTCAACGTTGTTAATTCGTGTCGTGGCATGCGAATACTTTCTTAAAGTAACATTTCTCATTCATTTCAAGTTCAAATTTAACAAACAAACAATTTTTATAAAACTGAATAGTAGAGCTTTCGAACAGTGGAATTACTAGCCTTCAAATATTCCTTCTCTTTTCGAAATTTTTATTTGAACGTAGGATTGCTTTACTTTCATACACCCGGTATACACATACAGTGACTTGCCAAAAATTTAAATACACTGATTCTTTTTGGAGAAAATGACATCTTCTCGTAAATTTACAGTTAAAGCTCATTTTTAAAGAATACTTGCATATCCCACATTATTTATGTCAACATTGATACAAATACCATTTTTGCAAAGACAGCTCCTGTACAATGGGAGAGCGCATTGGTTGAATTCAAGCCAAAAACAACAGAGATGGTCATGAAAGCAAAGAACCTCCTACTAAATATTAAAAAAATATCTAGCACTGATACATCTTGTGTTTATGTGTCGTACATGCCATCAAAAAGTAGAGTGTATGTTACGTATTTCAATCTTGAACAAGTTTTGCGAAAGAAGGTAGTGGAATGTCGCATAATATTGAACTTTATAGGCTTGTATTCAAACTTTTGGCAAGTCACTGTATAATGATATGATATAATTCTATATTTTTAAGCTCATATTCAACCGCAGCTATTTATTTTTAGAGCGATTATGATAGTTTTCAGCTTTCCCAGATAGAAGATGATTTAAGGCTACGACTCTGGGCAGTGTGGTTGACGGACTTTTTTTACACGAGGAAATTTTGTCCGTAACCAAGAATTGAACACACACCCTTAGTGATGAAAGGCGTCAGTCGTAACCACTGCCCCCACGGACGTCTGAACACGATTAATGTAAGTCCACCGCACCATTCCTTAATATTTGAAAGCTGTCCCATTTAATCTGCATGAAAAGACTTTGCTTTCTTTTCAAAGAAGTGTTATATCGGTCCAGAAAAATCCTATGTACTGCAACAAGCCGAATATTATTACAATAGTGTCTTGAAGTAAGGAAAATTGATTAACACTTACCGTCATCATCCAAAATCAAAATCGTTGTTTCTCCGTTCACTATCCCCACACGTGAATCTCCACCATTGTTTAATTGAAGAGAAAATGTCTCGTTGTTCTCCAGATTCTCATTGTCAATAATACTAACCCTGACCTCATATCTGACAACACCTGGCGTCAAATCTTGTGAAGATGTGAGCAGTACATAGTCTTCCGGTGAGACTGCACTTCCTTCTGTAGCTGTGACACTTCAAAAATAGAAAATCCTATTACTACATGCAATAGAACTGAAAGGAAATTAAGTGCGCGTGTATCGGAACAAGTTTTTAATTCTCAAAATTTTCTAGCTAACCAAGACGAGTGTTCATGCAAACCTTTCTTTAAGTGGGTTAATGACAATGTATTTCTAGAACTGAAATAATACAAATGCTTGGAAATTTGAATAGCATGACCAGTTGCTACGGCATTGACTCTTTGCCACGAGAAGGACATTATTGAAAATGTCTTAGGTTTAATTTTATTCAGTGAAAAGAAGAAAATTTCAAACAAAAGAAATATTTCCTACCCAAAGTCTAGACCATCAATGGATGTTGAGCCAATGACAATCACACCAATGACTACGGTACCGACGGACTCCGAGAAAACATAATTCGTTTGCTCAAACGAAACACTTAATTCTGAAAAGAAAAGTCGAGTAATACTAAATTCATAAGTATACTAAACACTAAAGTTTTATAGTATGATTGACATTACATGCAGAATGCATGAGCACTGTTGCTCCAGCTAATGCCAAACTCTGTTACTCAGAGTGAACGGTCTATATACGCTAAATTAGGCAAGATATTTCCTGCAAATTTTTAAATGCTTTTTCTGTTTACATCTTGAACTCATTATCACAATGATTGGGCGGAAGCCACCCGCTCTAAGTCGAGCTCGTTGTGACAGTAGGGCAAGTTTTGAGCATGCCGCCATAGAACAGTTCAGAAACTGTACTACTGTAGACATTGTACAGTAGTGTATGGCCACATTGAGGTTGACTGGAAGCAAGTCTATTTTCGGTAGGAACAAGGTTAAATTTTAATTCGGGATAAAAATGAAGAATAAAGCCCATACCATCGTCATCTTGTATAGTAATCAAGCTAGAAGGTAGTGCTCCGATAGTAACTTGATTTGTGTTAGTAGTTGACAGCATAGCTTGGAATGCTTCAGAGCCTTCAATAATCTGATCATCTTGTATAGGTATAGAAAACGTGAAAGATGTAGATGATGGCAGCACGACTATGGCAAATTCTTCATTGCTAAAGTCGGCCGGTGTTTCAGCAGTTAATGCTGTTGTAGATAACTCACTAAGAAAAAATTGAACGAACACATCTTTTAACCATATGAATTAGTGCATTATTTTATACTAATATAACATTGCATGAATGTATGGAAAACGCTATACAAGTTCCCTAATATCCATGTGCAGAAAGGTAATACCTCCCCGGAATCTGCACACTGGTTGTTCCTGTCACATCAACTGTAACTTGCACAATACCAGCATTTTCGTTAACAATATAGGTAGGAGACGCCATCGATAAAGTAATTTCTGAAAGAGACAGTGTTTCTTTTGAAAAAAATCCTACAAAAGTTTAAGTCAAATTTCGAAACTTTAACTATAGTATGCATTCCACCGCGGAGAAATTAGAGCTGTACAGAATACAGATATACTTACTGTCGTTATCAGTAATAGAAACACGAAGATCGCCATCTCCAACATTCACTTGCAGATCATTAGAGGTGACACGAATTCCAAACTCTTCCGTAGCTTCAACGATACTGTCTTCAAGAATGCGAACAGAGAAGAGTCTTTGTACGTTTGTAGGATCTAATGTGACAACCTCAGTTTTCGCTTCATAGTCGAGCAGTGCATTAAAGGCACTAACATCATAGGTCGATACACTAAAAAATAGTTTGGGCAAAATTAATATAAAATGCTTCGTCCCATTCTAGAGTTAAAGTTTGCGTTATATGGTTATATTATAGAGAGTTTTAGATTGACGTTTACGGCGAACCGCTGACTGCAAACGGCAAAGTTTAAGTTGCATTTTAAAGTCAGCTATGTCAGTTGTTCGATGTTACGGGAACCTATATAATGAATTCAAGCGTGATTTCGCAACTTCGCTCTACAAAACCGTTGATATTACAATCTAATGTGATTTAAAGCTTGCCGTCAGCAGTTAGCGGTTCGCCGTGAACGTCAGTCTAAAAGTGCCTTATATACAAAAATTGCAAGGTAATCTTTGGTCGTATATCTGTATGTAGTAGCAATTTTTCTACGTTCTGATCCCGTTAGAAAACGCAGAGAAGTAAAGAAAATGTAATTCTAGCGCGAAGTTTGCTCCATTTTAGTCTCACAGTTTCACAAAGTTCGAAGGCATTGCTCGAAAGCTGAAGAAAAATGGGATGAAACTTATCATTAATCAGGGCTACATATACTATGTTTTAAAACGTACGTAACATCTATGTCTCTTTCTCTGTTGCCATCGACTGTAACAAGGACAATGGCGTTTGGACCAGACTCATCAACATTAATCGTTGCAGCTTCCAGCGAAACAGTGACCTCTAAAATTACAATCAAAGTTAAGTAGCTACGCAGATAGTTTCAATTACAGTTTCAGCGATAAAACTGAGCTCAAATTTAAAACTAAAATAAAACCTGGTTAACACTACAACAACAATTTTTGGTTATTACGACAACATTATAGGTTCATTTCTATTAAAATACCCTAAAAGAGGGCATTATGGTTCTACAAGAGTTAATATTACTTAGCTATATTTTACATAACAGTACAAAAATATTTACCATCATTATCACGGATTGTAATAGTGGCCGTCTGTCCATCAGGTCTTATAGTGACTCCGTTCTCCGCGGAGAGAATAGCAGTAAATTCTTCGTTGTTTTCAACGATAGTATCATCATTGATAGTCACAGAAATTGTCTGGATATTTGAACCTCCTGGATCGAACCTAATTTGCCTGCTAACAATACTAACATAGTCACTTCCAGCCAATGCATCCTCATTTGCAGTACTTATCCTGGAAAAAGAAACCATTCAAAATCACTATAGAATTAATCAGACGTAGGAGGAGGAGGAATTCTACATATTAAGGATATGGTGGTTGCTATAGCGCAGAGTATTATATCAAAAAAGACAAAACAATGAACACTTCTCTGAAACGTATCTTGCAACCATTGTCAAGAATCACGACGACTGGTTGCCAAACAGTGAATAACAATTTTCACCAGAGTGTCCATGCACAGTTTTGCCTACTTTAAGAGCTTTTATACGCCATAGAGTGAGATGTGAAAGAAAAAAAATGGGTTCGTATACGGCCATCTAGGCATGCAAAAAATAATCACACAAAATGCAGTGTACATTATGTACGAGTTCCGTGATTCTCATTTGATTGAATATTACCTGGCAGTCACAGATCTGGTTATTGTTCCAGTTAATTGCACAAGAAGTTCAGCCGTTCCTTGTTCGCTGACAAAATATGCAGACTGAGTGAAAGCAAGCATGGCACCTGCAGAAAACAAATCGATACAATTATTGTGATTATGGATACTGATAATGGTGCAATCCAAATCTAACTCACTGTCATCATCAATGATATTGATAGCAGCCGATGTGAAGGTTGTGGGTATTAAACCATTATCAATCTCAGTTAAGTGTACAGTAAATGATTCAGTGTCCTCAACTATATCATCATCATTTACGGTCACCATTCCATGCCTCGTCGCTCCATGAGTCTCGCCTGCTTTAAAAATCACGGTCGTTCCAGCAACGTTTGAATAATCTCCAGGAGACACGGCAGTGTTGTCGTTGGTTGAGAAGCTACAAACAGATTGATGCACCACAATTGAGGACACTACTAATACTACAGAAGGTAGTGCATGAAGTCAATTACAAGTACAAGGAACAATATGCACACTATCCGGTGCACGTTCTTACGATTCCGACTCTTCAATTTTAATTTCAAAGAGCAAAAGTATTCTACCAACGTTAGCAACGCTCCAAATTAAATATACGAGTACATGCATTTAAATGCTTCCTTTCATATTCGAGTCATTACAATGTTAGTAAATTTCGCCTGATTTGCCGTATGATTTTTGAAACCTTCAGTGCATTAATTGTCTTGCAGCGTTAATAATCTAGGCTTGCCAACCAATACAACGCCAGCATTTTCTATCGAACACCGCAGATTTCTCATGCATGCACATCCTTATCAACCCATATCGCAATCTTACCTCACTGCTACATCTCTCTGCAAGGGTTCCACAGATGTTAGCTCGATTGACATATTGAAACTCCCAACGTCTTCATCTACATTCCTGGTCCCAACCAGAAATCGTGCCCCGGCAGCTAGAATACAAATAACAAACCTTAATTAGAAACAACGAAGCTCGCTGAGATCTATTAGCGATAAATTGTCTTTCTTCAATATAGAACAAAAGTCGGAAAAGTGCAGCGAATATCGGCGTCCACAGTATACAAGGAAACCATGCAGGTGTCGCTTTACAATTGGAACAAGTTGAATACTTTCTCTGGCTTTTATGCGCGCGTTAATCTTCGAGATCAATCCTTTTACATCAGCGTTTACTTGGCGGAAAAATAAGGTAATCATAAAAATAAAATACGTAAGTTCATGTTATATCCATATTGTGTAAATGGTTCATGGCCAAACTAAAGCGTCCGGCGTGGAGCAAATGTTAATGGAGAATATGTAATAATATTTTTTAAAACAAATTGTTAAATAACTATTATTCGCATTAGTAGTTACAATAAAAATTTCTCGTTTCTTGGTCGTATTGTTCGGTAAAGTCCATTTTCCACTGGGTGGAAATTTTCGTCCGGAAAATAAATGTAACAAAACGATTGGCTAGCAATATTTTTCGCCCCGAAAAAGTCTCAAGCGAACCAATCACGTTGCTACGTTTATTTTCCACACCGAAAATTCCGCCTAGCGGAAAACAGGTTTAACATACCGTCATTATCCCGAATCAGCACAGTTGTGTCAACAGGTGTACCAAAAACAACCTTGTTACTAGTAGACTGCAGCCGAGCCAAGAATATTTCTTCTGCTTCAACAGCATCATCATCAATGATGGAAACGCTAATTTCCGCTCTATTCGAACCAGGAGCAAAAGCCACAGACGTTGAAACAGGCAAACTGTAATCTGAAGCAGCCGTTGCAGTCTGCGGCGAAAACTGGACACTAAAATAACGCACAACAAAAATAAGCCGGGTTGGTTTTGAAAACCTAAATAAAAAAAAATTTTAAATTTGATACTATATTTAACACCATAAATAGTCATTGACTTTTTGTCAAAGATTTTTTGAAAATTATTACGCAGTGGAGTTATCAATTAACATTTCTCTTAAACCACAATTATATACCCCCTTCGCCTGTACCTTAGAAATTTGAAAGAATATTATTGTTGAACTGACAACAGTGGATACATTTTGTTGAGGACCGTAATCCAAGGCAGTACGTACTTTTTCCCAGCGACAAATAAGAGGTTGTTTTCGATCAAAAATCTGATTTTTTCTATCAAAATGTTTCTATTTTTATAACTTACTTAGCAGTCACAGGAATACCGAGATTACCACTGAGAAGTATACCAAGAGTCACAGTGCCATCGTTCTCATCAACAATGTATGATGTTGTTTCAAATCTAATGGCCGCATCTGGGAAACGAAAACAAAAACAATAAATAAGTAAATCACACATTACAAGCACTAAAGCATAAACTGTCTCTTATCTACTGTTTGTCTTACTAGTAATATCAATGATTGTGATTTCCACTTCATTATCGTTAGTTACAACTTGATTATCATCAGTTGAAAGACGTAGAAGAAACTTTTCATCACTCTCGATCAAACCATCGTTTGTTATGAAGACAATGACAGGTTGCACACTGTCTCCTGGTTGGAAGGTTACTGACGTACTGACTGAAGTGAAATCAGTTCCAGCAACAGCTTCATCATTCACAGACACAACGCTACAATTGAATATTTGATGAAAGAATTATTTCTAGCAACTAATAAGCAATTCTTTCGTAAAGTTGGAAAAGACGGTTGTCATTTAACGCCGCTGATTACTGCTTGCAACTAGATAGAGGATTATATATACTCAATGAGTTGTACCTACAGAACATGTTCGAGCCGCCCTAGTCTTAGAAAAGTTGATCGTGCAATGATCATTCTCAGTTACCGTCATATACGCTCTGATTCAAGCTGCACTCTCGGCCTGAATATATATGCTAGACTGAGACGGTTTTGAGAAGTTCAGTCCAATCAACATGGAACGTTAAGTCTTTCATACCTTACAGTCACAGGTCGTGTACGAGTCCCACTTATCTCAATGTTAACAGATGCGACGCCTTGTCGTTCTTGCACGTCCAACGACGTTACTTCAAAATCAACACTGACAACTACAAAATTTTGCGTTTGAGATTTTACAACATGCAGTACCATTAGCCGATAATTTCATACGTATGGCTAACTAGGTTTCATTTAGCACCATACTACATGACAGCAAATCAACGCCAGCCAGTTTGCAAATTATCTTTACAAAATTATGCTAATTCTTGTTACCACAGTTGGAGTAGTCTTGCACATATATGTGGTGACACAACGAAACGTGAGAATAATTGATTTGGTTGATATCATAAGGATTTAAAAATCTCAAATTGACTACCATTTATTGCTGGGTGATTGAACTGCAGCAATAATAATAAAAGAATCCAAGTCAGGCAGAATTCGACCATCATCATATGCACGCACCAATTGCACATAGTAACCCAATTACACCAATAACACAAGTAATTTCTATCAGATTTACGCTTACCTTCGTCATCACTAATCCTCACAGTAGTATTTGCATTTTCTCCAATTCGAGTATGAACATTTAGTGAAGAAAGAGCGAGCACAAATGACTCTGTTCCTTCTAATAAATCATCATTGGTGATCGGTATCACTATGCTAGCCGTTGTTGGTCCACCAGGAGTGAATGTCACTTCTTCACTTCTGATTGCTGTGTAATCTTGACCAGCTATTGCAGTACGATCATAACTGGACACTCTACAGCAAACAAGAGTAGCGTGTGTGAGATTTATAACTTCATTCTCACCAACCCTTGATATTTGCCGATATACACCTATTTGCTCATCAATCTGTCCTAGGTTTAGTCATGCAAGCATATCACAGGAAAAATACAAGATCACAATTAGGTAGAACTAGTTTGTTTAGCCAAAATGTTCCCAACATGCGTGGATCCTTGCAATGTTTTATAATTTACTTGTTGATAGTTATGAGGAACTAAAGTGATTTACCTGACCGTAGAATTCTGATCAAGAATTCCCGTTAAATTTAAATAAACTGTTGCAGCTCCACCATTCTCCAAGACGTTATATTGCGGCAGCGCAAATTCGACAGTGGCAGCTGTAGAAATGAAAACAAATACTGTAGAACAAAACCAGCAATATTCAGCTTTATCAAATCTCTATCAAATCAGTGCATTGGAAGTACTCGATTGCCTAGCCTTAAGCTATTTTACTCGTAAAAACTTTAGAACACACGGTCAAACAGTCTTTGTTTGACGATCATTGGGGTTAGATTAAAATGTGTAAACACTCCGTGTTGGTTATTTTAAAAACACAGTATGCCAAACTTACCATCATCATCGAGTATTAAAATCGTAGTAGTTGAAGGACTTCCAAGATCAATACGATCATCATTAAGATTATCTAGTCTTGACGAGAACGTTTCATTTGTTTCGATGTTTTCATCATTTACAAGAGTAATAACGGTTGTGCCTCTAATCATTCCTGGTGTAACAGATTCTGCGACAGTTTCAGAGCCAATAAAATCAGAGTTTCGCATAGCAGTTCCGGGCTCAAAATGAACACTAAAAATAATAATCTATTTTAATGTGGAAATTCTAAATTACCAACAAGCCAGACACATTCTTAGGCATGACTGAATAATGTTATAATTTCTCGACAAAAATTTGAGATCCCTGTGTGACATCGTGATAAATATCACGAAGGAAGTAAAACGTACGAGAAACAACATACACAAAATTTAGAGTTACTGCAGTTGATCCACGGATTAGGTAAGAGACGCTCACTGATCCATCGTCTTCAGACACAAGGTACTGGGATTGTTCGAATAAAAGAGTAATAGCTAAAATAAAAATGGCAATAAACACCAAAGATTTCTTCAACTGGAATAATTCAACCAGCTTCAGTTTTCTCAAAGCTGTACTTACAATCATCGTCTATAATCTGAACTGTCGCTTGCCGCCGATTGAACTGTACTCGTTGATTGCTTGTGGTCAAAGATAAACTGAAGTTTTCGTCGTTTTCGACTACTCCATCATCGGTTGTTGGAATGAAAATCTGTTTGGTTGTTTCTTGAGGGTTAAAGGTAACGTCCTGCTTTGTTATTCCAGAAAAGTCGGAACTTTCAGCTGTACCAGCAGTGGTTTCAATACTGAAAAAGAAAATAGCACTTGGATCCATTCATAACTACACTCAAATCACCAAATGTAGTGTACGAAAAGTAAGATATCAACTCAGAGACCGAAGACAGAACCAGAACATCAGTCCACATTCTAGTTCCATTTCTGACTGAGAACATGCGTGCGCAATTTTCGTAAATGTTCCTGTACAGGACTATGTATAATATAGTCTAACTCCTCAAGGAACATCAGCAGTTGTCGCTAATTCTAATTGAGCCCCCAGGCATGGTAGAAAAGACGGAGCTTCGTTAAAATCACAACAATCCGTAATCCGAAGTCCGTGCTAGTGTTTTCCATGCCATGCCATGATTACATGCAAGAACGAAACTATGACATTACCTGACGGTCACAGATACAGCTAAACTATTATCCAGTTGAATGACTACGGCAGCAGAATTCCCTTCATCAGTAGTATACACTGTTTGGGTAAATCCAACAATCGCGACTACAAAGAACGATAATATATTATAACAACATATGATTAAAGTTATGTCTGATTACATTGCACAAATTGCGTGCATCACAAGAAAGTATCAAGAACTTTAATGTTGTGAAATTCGTTAGAAAGAGAGTCGATTTTCATCGTGAAAATTTCCAAGTTAGCCATCTATTGTCAGTGAACGTCAATAAAGTTTATCTTCTTTGATTCATTGCTTACTTCTATCAATAAAAACAAGAGTGAGATGGAAATGAGTTTTAATTAGTTGTTATATATATCGTATAAAATCGCACGTTTACTCGGAGTCGAGTGTATAAAATTATCTGGCGTTCGAAAAAGCAAACAAATAATGAAAGGGCAACTAGGGCACAATGTGTCTTAGTGGGTTGAAGTTGTAAAAATGACGTTAAATAGTACAGTAAGAGTAACAATGGTCACATAGTTGTGTACAAAGTTATTTAAAATGTTAAAAATCTCACCGTCATTATCCTCAATAAATGCTTGAACGAGCAGCGGTTCCATTGCACTCACAGAAATTCCGTCAGCATTTATCAATCCATAGAAACTTTCGTCGTTTTCCACACTATCATCATCCACAACAGTGTAATACATTGGCAACAGTTTTGACTCTCCACCGCGGAAAGTAAGTATGTAAGGTTGAGTTGCTAGTTGAAATGAATAATCCTCCGGATTTCTAGCTGTATCAGGAAAGTGGTAAACCTCAACACTATGATGAGAAAATATGGTTTGTTAGTTCAAAGTTTGATCAAATAATAACCAAAAAGGTTTCTAAGGCGACATTCACAATTTTGTTTGAAACTGAAAGCCGATCTTTGCTCGGGAAAAACGTGGTCGAAGTAATGATAAAATTCTAGTCTGTTATGAAACATGTACCTGACTTCAGAGTTAACTTGAAGTTCGTTCTTCAATTCCACCCAAATAGCAGCAATTCCAACGTCTTCGCCGACGCGATATTCACTTTGGTTAAACGATACAATCGCAACTATATTAATAAAGATTACAAGGAGATATAGGTACCTCATTATAGGAAATTAAAGAGCACTATAAAATTAAAGCGGCAAAAAGTAACGCCATATAGTTGAACACAAAACAGATGACAATAAGCAGTCATCAAATCTTATGTTTAGTTCTTATCTAAGTCAAGTCAAGAATCATGCATTCGCGATAAATGACGTTTTTTCTCAACATAGCTGCTTAAGAAAACGCTAAAAGTTTCTTATACTCAATGACAAGCTGAGTTTGTTTCTGAGAATTCGTTGGAAAGTATTTCCACGATGAAATCTATATAGAATAGATAACTTACCATCTCGGTCAACGATAGAAACAGTAATAGACGGTGGATCGACGATTCTCACTTGAAGATCAGACGTACTGATAGTAACAAGAAATTCCTCGGTTCCTTCAACAATATCATCGTCTATGATTGGAATTTCAACAGCTTCGAGAGAATCTCCAGGCTCGAATAGTACATCTACAGTTTGTGTTTCATAATCAACATCAGCAGTGGCACTCCTTGCTGTAGTTGTTAACCTAGTTGCAAACAAAAATGTACACTTGATGACGTCACAACAGTTCCTTCTCTAATTTTGATAAAATAAGTCAGAAAGCTTTAGCTCCTCATGCATATAGTTGTAGTAAGCCGTCTGCACGATGGTTGTTTGCTCTGTAGCTACAAGGGAGATATGTAACCTGATTATAACTGCTCTCTCATGTTGGCCATTCAGTTGAACAGATACACTCAAAGAACCATCTCCTTCCGAAACCGAGCGACTTCCACCAACGATCTGAGCCTCGAAAGCTTTAAAACACACAAGAACATACTATTTTTAGCATGACTCGCTCTTAAAAAATATTCCTCACAAAATCTACAAACGTGAATTGGTGATAATTAAAAGGTTTCTATACCCCAAAACCAAAGTCTCACAATTACAGTTGGTTTCCACTAAGAAAAGTTCGGCGCAGGAATAAGAACGGACGGGGATTTTTCTACGTTTTTCTGAGCTTACGGTTAGAGAAATGCTATAAGTTTAAAACAATTTTCTTGTAGGTTCTTATCCTGCGAAAAACTTTTCAAGATCGATTGGGCAGCATGCATGGTAATAATAGATCGCCCATTACTTAGCCGAATAGAGGGATGGGGATGGTTGCAAACTTAAAACAGGCATGATTTACAAAGTGTAGTTCGGTATGAACCAAATCTGTGCATTGTCATTAAATAACAAATTAAATGGAAAAAACATACCGTCGTTATCTTCGATAAAAACTGTAGATCTGTTTATATTAACAACCTCCAGAGCAGGGTCTGCCTGAACCAGTTGCACATAGAAATATTCTGTGTTCTCCACTACAATGTCGTCAGCAATATCGATGAAAAATGAAACTGTGGCACCATTAGTACGCCCAGAGTTAAATACTCCAGTCTCTTCTAAATGAGTGAAGTCTCGAGGAGAATATGCAGTGCCATTCGTCGTTGATATACTAAAACATATTTGAAAATGAAACTAAAAATGCAGTGTTGTGAGGACGAGTGCAGATACACGACCGCAGACTCTTAGACAATAGCAACGAATCGTCTTGAGTTCACTTACCCAAATGTAAGCGGGCGCGCAATTGCAACAGCTGTATTCAGCTGGACCATCACCTCGGCTCTCTCGTCACCTTCTCCATATGTATACTCCAGAGAACGCATTTGCACTGTAGCCACTTTAACATGAAAAAAGTATTGAAAACTAAATATTAAGATTTCATAACTTTCAGAGTACAAATATTAGATTTTGATGGCCTGAATTTTTCTACATTGGATATTGTTAAAAAAACAAGAGTTTCTCCAAGCACTATCGGACGACCGAAATTTCGAGAGAATGGCAAAAAAGCACAAAAACAAGCGAGTTTGATTTGCTTGCATTTTAAACACAGCACGTAAACCTCTAAATTGGACCACCACTACGCTTGTGACACTCACTAAAGCCTATAACGATCACCATTGAGTACATACCATCATTATCAACAATAGTAATACTTGTAGTTCCTGGTGCGCCGATATTGAGCTGAGAACTTGAGCTCACCAAACGTAAAGTAAATACTTCATTCGTTTCAACAATATCGTCATTGACAAGATTTAATGTCAACGTCTTTGAAGATTCTCCAGACGAGAAAATCACAGGTTGGCTCACAATAGCAATAAAATCAACTCCAGACCCGGCAGAAACAGGTACAGAAGATACTCTGAAGAAAAACAGATGATTTGTAATCAGAAAAGTTGTTATGTAAAACATATACAGTAGCAATCAAAGTAGTATAAGCTCTGAACCAGTGGCAGACACTTGGGGGGCCAGGGGGGGCTTGAGCCACCCCAATAATTTCGAGAGAATGTACCAAAAAACAAACACTTCGGCCATTTAATGTAGTTGCCATATTCATTTTTGAATTCTGTTATTATATTCACACTCAGATGGCACAGTATACACATGCATACTGTGCCAAAAACAAAGTTTGCGACAATTTTCCGTTAGCATACTGCAGTATGTCTTTAAAATTAGGCCTCAGGCCCCCCCAATATTTAGTGAAGTGTCCGCCACTGCTCTGATCGGGGCCGGTTTATCAAAAGTCAAGGCTGGATTAAGCAAATTTTTTTTCAACTATTTTGTTTAAAGCTTGAGAAAAAGCCTATTTTTCTACAATTTCGTCTGAATCATTAAATCTCAATTAATTTGGTAAACCAATGGACATATTGAGATAAGAAGACTGTTTTAAAAAGTGGTTACATTATATATCAGAGTTAGTCTTGACTAACCTTGCAATGACCGATGTTTCTATATCACGATCTAGTTCCATTGTCACTGTATGTTGGATTATCTGCTCATTGAAGAAGTAACTATTTGACGAGAATCTCACATTGACAGCTGGTAACAACAATGAAAAAAGAAAAATCAAGCTTTCTGAAGATAAGTACACCAATACGAAGGTTTAATCGGCAAACATTCAATATGATTTCATTTTGCAAAGGTGTACCTTGCAATATACATTGACTAAGCAATTCATGACTAGAAGCCAAGTTGACTAAAGGCTGCATTCCAGTTGCACATTTTTGACACGCACGTACACGCACGTACACGCACGTAAAAGTTCAAATTGTAATAAAACTTATCTTTCAAACAACCACGAGAAGAATTGTTTAGAATTTAGAATAATTACGAGCCTATTTGTTGATATATTTTTTAAAAGTATAAAGTTTTGAAGGATTTAAAGTTTACGTGCGTGTTAAAAACGCGTTAACTGGAATGCAGACTAAATGATGTGAGAATGGATGTGCATTAAAAATCAAACTTACTATCGTCATCTTCTATGGTCACTCGCAGTAAAGCACTTCCAAGAGATGTCAGATCACTCGACTCGGTGATAATCACATTGAAGACCTCATCGCCTTCTACGATTTCGTCATTGACAATTGGGATTGTTATAAGTAACGTCGATACATCAGAGGGGTTCACAGTTATATCTTGTCGGGTAAAAGTATAGTCTTCTCCATTCGTTGCACTTAGTCCAATGACATTATATCTTAAAGCAAAATAGATACATTGAAGAACTATATTAAACCAGGAGCTTCCATTGTTTAAATTTTAAAAAGGGAATAATCTGGCGCTGCCAAGCACAAGAGCACGGACCTTGAAAAACGCCACTGAATCAAATTATGATAACTTTGCTTTATTGTAAAACATTACTCGACTATTCGAAAGATAACTTACGAGAAAGTCAGGGGCACAGCGCGATTTCCAGTTAAGGTGACATTCATTGACGCCTGAGCATGAGATTCCAGAACGTCGAGAGTGGAAGCTTGAAATGCAATGATTACCTCTGCAATGCAAATACATAGTCAGAAACGTATATATTTACTGAACTATGAGCTGTAATCTTAAAGAATCACCAGTATATAGGAATAAACTTGAATAAACATATCTCAGCTACACTGTGGAAGCAAAAATTGCAAATAGCCTCAAAGAGCTACGGTATAAAGCTATTTTAAAAGGCGAACCAGTATCAAAGTTATCACGACAAGGACGTACCATCATCATCTGCAATGGAAACTGCTTGTGTTGCTGGGTTTTCGACGTTTGCATCGTTGCTTGACAAAGTCACAAAAAACATTTCCAATCCTTCAGTTAACTCATCGTCATTAATGGGAATTTCAACGCTGTTCAATGCAGTGCCAACAGGAAATGTAATCTCTTCGTTAACCGCCTGATAATCTAAGTTTGCCGATGCAGTTGAGTCAGATGTTGTAAGTCTAGGGAAAAATAACAACTTCTTAATTTTGCTACAGCTCCAAAGCCTGGACGCATAAAAAGAAAGCATCTATCGTTTGTTTTTCTCTTACGCATCCAAGTATCGGTTAAGTGTACCTGCATCACAGCACGAACTCCAGTTGGTTAAAGTTAAGGTTAGTAAAAGGGTCAGGAACAAAAAGTTTTATTGATGACAAATAAACGCTGAGTGATCAGTTACTTTTAATACCTTTTATAATTCTCATAAAATACTTTGGATGGCTAAAAACTATTATTCTTCGTCGTTAACGACGGTTAAAAATTAGAAAAACTCGTTGCATACCTGGCGGTGACTTCTCGATCTACACTTCCAGTGAGCAATACTTGGATTGTAACTGCATTAGCACTTTCAGCAACAGGTGATGTAAGCTGAATCATGCGAACATTTGGCACTGCATAGATAGATAAAAAGATAATAGTAACTCAGATTAAGGCTTTCAAACAGAGTACACGTTTTTGACAGAAAATTACTTAAAATCCAATGTATAAACTTAGTTGTAATAACGTGAATCACTTACACGAAATGATAGTACAAAATTTAAGAAAGATATAGTACAATGCAATGACAAGAAGACATAGGAGAAACACAAGAATCAAGAATATATTGTTGACTCATCTGTCACTTCAATAAAATTCAACAACTGATGCTGCAATGCGATGAGAGAATGGATGTGAGGACACATCATAATCATACAATTTTACGTACCATCATCATCAGTTATAGTTACTCTAGCAGAAGGTGATGTGACGTTATCACCACTGTTTGAGGTGAGTTGCACTCGAAAGTTCTCCGGACTTTCAATGATATCATCATTGTTCAATCCGATCGAGATGGAACGAGTTGCTTCATTATCATCACCGACATTAAACTGAAGTGTTCCACCAGCAATCTCGTCATAGTCTCCAGGAGACTTAGCCGTGTTGTTGATTGTTGAATAACTGAATAAATACAGAAAACCTCGTGAAGCATAAGGATAAGCAGAAGAATCTATAGACTTATAACTCTTCATAGTACTTTACACAAGACCAGATCTCTAAGCATATGTTCACAATATAGAAACAACCAGAGATAAAGAAAACAGGAGTGCTGATGAGATTTAGAACATCACAACGCACTTGGTGAAGCGCCAAATGTTTTTTGGCAGAAATTTCATGCAAGATAAAGCAATGCTACAATCTAGATCAGATTCGTCTATACTGCTACCCCATCCCAAGATGACAACAGTTGAAAGATTTACTTATGCGACAGGGTACAGAAAGGACGTGATTATTTTCTATAGCCTTGAAGGAACTATTGAGTAGACAGGCATTTAGGAAGATTCAACTTAATATTTGCAACGAAATTGAGCTACTGCTATTTTGTATAACAACGGACGATATATTACTGTAACAAATACTGATCATTGTCTACCTGAGTATAACATTTCGTTGAAGAGGAGCTAAGGTGAATAACTGGACAGTCAATTGAGCATTTCCGTCGGTTTCTTGGACAACGTAGTTCGCAGGGGTAAATCCAACCATTGCAGCTAAAAATATGAACATATTAAGAATAATTATTTAGCACTTGAAATATTGCATGAAATATGCGCTCGCTTTCAACTCACCGTCATTATCAAGAATGGTGACTGCAGCGCTTCCTCGATTCGGAATGATCACATTTTCGTCAATAGCTGTAAGTGTGACGAAGAAGATCTCGGAGTTTTCAACAATATTGTCATCCACAAGAGTTATAGAGCGCGTTAGTTCGCTTTCTGATCCAGGAGAGAAAGTTACGACAGGTGAAGCCAATTCTACGTAGTCTACGGATGTAGCCGACTGTGCAGTAAGCGACAGCCTACAGTGTTGAAAACAAGTTTCACATATATTGTACAATGTTTGCACTGTCCATTATGAATTTGTTGGAGGGGCAAAAATTAACTGCCAAAGTTACCTTGCTTGCACTGTGGTCTCCAACGAACCAACAAGAATTACCGATATTTCAACTGATGGTGAGTCCTCACTTCCTTGATAAGAACTTGCTCCAAGATTAATCTCTGCGTCTATAACGGCAAATAGAACGATGCAGAGGTTATACCCCTCAAAGAAAACGATCGCATTCAGTAATATGAATATATCAGAGAGGTAAAAAGATACCAAAAACACAAAATGCTTACTATCGTTATCATTGATAGTAACCGTAGTTGTTTCGTCGTCAATTCTCACATTCGAATTTGTCGTTGATAAAGTAACGATAAAGATCTCGTTACTTTCAATGATTGAATCATCATTTGTTCCGATAAAAATACTTTGTGTATTCTCCGAAGGAGAGAAAGTTAAGAAGGTATTAGACGAGAGGACGTTGATGTCGTCATCGCTTGCGTCAACAGTTGTGACTGTCGCCCTGAAAATAACAAACAAAGCATGAAGAGAGTGTTCAATTGTTTCTCTAAATTCATTTATTGGTCATTTAGTTGCAACTGATTAACTTACGTAGCAGAAACTTCAGTTGTGAGCGGTCCAGTAAGCTGGACAGTGAGCTGAACTATGCCACCTTCTTCAACTTCGAGATTCAAAGAATTGACGAACCCTAATGAGGCCACTAGAAATATACAACGAACAGCCTCATTAGTATTAAAACTGACTCTAATACAAATCTAAGCTACTTTAGTTTCTTAGATATACACACGACAACAACAAAAAAATGAGGATATACAGTCATAATGATTGCATAGAGACTTGAGACACAGAAACAACAAGATCTTTCATGCAAACATTAACGAAAACCATCAATATTCACACGACTGACGACGCCGTCAAAAGCTCGTTGAAAAAATGCTGAATGGTGTTTTATTTCGACAAAATTAAGCAATGTTATAACAACATATGGAAAGCAAGAAATTAATATGAAATAATTTAGAAACAATAGCGGTATATTGTAATGTTTTCCAAGTATACCAAGTAAGTCTCAAAAAATGTTGAATGGTGTTTCTGCAATAAGATAAAAATCGCTAAGATGATTTTGATTTCTCATCACGTCTCTCTTCACTCTCAAAATTAGCTGCTTGTCTCGACATTTAAAATTCCATAAGTTTGATACAAAATTAATTTTAAAAAAAAAATAGTAAAACGAAGTTTGTCGTTTCGTACCATCATCATCAATAATCCGTACGGTGGTTTCATTTATACTTCCAATTCTTGTGAATAAACTGTCAGATGATAAAGACGCAGTGAATCTTTCAGTTCCCTCGATTAATGCATCATTGGTGATATTCACTCTTATGTACTGTGATGTGGGTCCAGAAGGAGTGAATTCCAGTGGATAGTCGGTTAGGCCCTCAAAGTCAACACCTGCAAGAGCAGTGTTCTGCTGCGTAGAGACGCTGAAAAAATTAAGATGGATATTTTTGATTGTGAAATATAGTCTGACAAACAATAATGACGCTAAATTATACGTGGAAACCGTGTATTTCCTCCAACGAAGTTTTAGAAATTACAAGTATAACAACCCAGCTCAGCGTGCAAGACGTTTGTCCCGTTTTGCAATTTAAAAATAATTTCAGAAAAAGTTTTGAGAAAAAGTCACTGTACGATCACTCGAAAAGGTTCTGTTATCCGGTCTAAAGAATTGTTTTCAAAATTATTAATATCAAATATTTAACATATTTACAAGTATTACACATGCAGCAGTGAGCGATTATTCTCTCTCTTAGCTATATGAACTGTGAAACACAAACGAATAAAATCTTATAATATAATATACAGTTTTGTGGACACACCACGTAAATTTATTTATGCAAAGCTATCGGTCCGTAAGCCCAGACATGAATAAATTTGCATAAATAAATTTACGTGGTGTTTCCACAAACCTGTATATTACATTATAATAGTTAATCACCGTGCAAACATTCAAAGAACTTATAATAAAATCTTATCTCATATCAGCTTAATAAAAATATTTTTGGAATATCTTTATGGTTAACAATCATCATGATGATGAAACTCAACACACCTAACTGAAATTGGGTCTTCCAAAATTCCAGTCAAAACAATCCAAATATCAACATAACCAGACGTTTCATTACCAGAGAAAACTTCACTTGAGAACTGAACAGTCGCAACTTTAAAAAGACACAACCACACAAAATAAATTCAAAGTCTAAATGTTAGTGAAAATATAAGGCTAGCAACCACGTAAACAAGCTTTCTAGTGACCGAGGGTAGAACTCAATTGTACCCAAGCAGAGCAGTTGCAAGAATATAGTCATCACAGAAAGATCAAACTCGTGACGTTCTCTCTTCCTTTCTTTTTAATTTTCATCAATTTATCTCTGTGCACGAAGGTGTTAGTTCTTCGAGGAGTCACCGATGGACTCAAGCCGAGTCCAAGTTTCAATAATTTCAAAAATCGTTTGATGCTACTCAAGAGAGCTAACACCACCATTTCAACGGAGAAGTCAAGTGGGATACAAAGTTGACAAATATACTCACAATCATCATCAATAATCACAATGGAGTGCGTATTAGTAGCACCGAGCCTAACTTCACTCGAAATTGCTGTCAATAGAACATTAAATGATTCTTCATCTTCAATTCTCTCATTATTTACGATATTAAATTCCACATCTTTCACGGTTTCACTCGGTTGAAACGTTATAGTTTCCGTCTTCGCGATGTAATCAATTGTTGCTGTAGCGCTCTGATCTTCGGTACTCACACTATAAGAGAAGAGAAGCCACTTTTATCAACTTACATGGGTGAAATCATCGTGTCTTGAAGACAAACTAACATCTTCGTTCAAAATGACATAAGCGTATGTGCTACGTACCTAACTGAAACGGGAATTGATCTTTCTCCTGTAGCAAATAGTCGGACAGGGGCAGTTCCTTCTCCTTCCGTTATTCGTGACGTTGCTGACAAGAACTGCACAGACACAACTGAAGAGTAAAGCATTTTATTCAAAAACACAACATAAAACATGCATGCCTTAGATTTATAAATTCTCTACGACTCCGTTGGCTAACCGTAACGCAGGCTCTCAGCTGACTTTAACAAATCTTTAATTCAAAGTAAAATGAAGGAAAACTATATATGTTATGATTTTTATACAATATAATGTATTCCAAGCAACATTTCGTTACCATTATTGTCTAATATAGACAGAGTTGCTGGGTTTCCTAACAGCACACCAACAGTTGATGATAAAACGACATTAAAGACTTCAGTTCCTTCCACAATATCGTCATCGATGGTTAGAAAATTCACACTTTTTGGACCGGTTTCGCCGGGTAAAAATGTTGTTGATGCGACCTCATTTTGCAAATCCCCAGCACCTGCGTTTACACCCTCTATAGTTACACTGAAATAAATGAAAATACATATGAAGATAAAGCCCGTAGTTCTGTACACCATACACAGGAAAAAATAGTATACATAATGGACAAGTATTTTCTATACGTTTGCATGTATGTACAAAAAAGTAAGATCAGCAGAACCCTACTGACCAGCCATACAGTCGTTATAAAAAAATGACCATTGACAAAACTGATTAAAACGGTACCTGACAAGAACGATTGATCCTAATATGCCAGTTGTGACTTCAACACTAACAGAGGCAACTTCTCCTTCGACAACATTGAATGTATTGGACGTGAATGATATGACAGCGTCTAAAATATAACAATTTAAAAGCGTCTAATTACATCCATTAATAAAGCATCTTGTTAGTACCATGAAATAATGAAGGGGGGACAGATATGACGTGAATACGATTAGAAAGTGATTTATACTGATTTGAGTAAATATATTTCTTTTAGACATCCTTTATAAATTATAAATGATTTTATAAGATCATACGATTAGAAACAAGCGATGGTAATATACATGCATATAAAAACATTAACTAAGGAAGAGGCGCTCTCGCAAATACCAAAAGCATGAAAACCACTTAATTCTCACAATAATGCGGAAGACAAAACTAACCATGTTGAAAAAACACTTGAAACTATTAATTAAGCAAAATCTTTACCATCATCGCTCGCGATAGTAACAGTTGCAGTTGGACCACCCTGCACGATGACTTTCGCGTCAGAACCAGCGCCAAGTACAACAAATAACGTTTCATCAACTTCGAAGAGATTGTCATTAGTTATTGGAAGCGAAATGTTTCGAACTGTATCGGTCATGTCACCAGCGAAGAATGTAAGTACAGTACTAGGATCTGTGAAATCACTGCCTTCTGTTGCTGTAGTTGCGGCTGTTACGACACTGCAAAAAAGAGGGAGAAAATAACATGACCAGGTACAGACACCTCTCGATGTGGATCCCTCTCTAACGCAGACACCTCTCAATGATGACATCTCTAATAGAGACACCTCTACATGTAAGCACCCGAATGCCGTCAAACCTCTAGTAAAGACACCTCTGTAATGAGGACGGCTTGCTAATGAGAACACCTTTCTACTGCGGACACCTTTCTCATACAGGCACCTTTAAGTCTCTATAAGTCTCTAACACGGACGCTTGGATCATTGAACTACATCGCACTTGCTGCATATTCAAAATAGCTGTTTCTCTACGCTACAGTAACAGTATAGATAATAACTATATGTAGTATAGTGCACTATACCTCACGTTAACATTAGTCTGGAGTGGACCAGCGAGGTTTAACAACCTTACACCAAGTAGTGCAGTACCCACATCTTCATCAAAACTGTAAGATGATTCAACATGCTGAACGTTTGCGTCTGAGAAGGAAAAAGGAAGAACAATTACTTTTTAATTCATTCGATAAGTAGAACAAAGTTCTGCTAAGTGTTTCAAATAATTTTTCTCACAATCCGACAGGCGAATTACGTCAAAGTCACTAGATCGAGCCATGATTGGCAGAAAAATTCAATTCTAAATAACAATGTTAACAAATATGAAAACAAAAGTATATAAACAAGTACTAACTATCATCATCATTTATGGTGACTGTTGTTTGGCCGATGTTTCCTATAGTCGTCCTTGGATCTTGCAACACCAGCCTGACAACAAATTGCTCGGAGGCTTCCACGAAGTTATCTTGGGTGATTGAAATATCAATATTTTGCTGCGTTGATTCGCCTGGGTTAAATGTAATGGTTCCAGCGTTGTTGCTAAAGTCAAGGTTATTGGCGGTGCCAGTTTCGGTCGTATACCTGTGGGGTATGGAAAAAAGTGTCATGGTTGAATAGAAAGTTATAAAGATATCAATCTAGGTTGGACTAAGAAGCCCGTTAACACTGGAGATTTTTACGGCGATATTTCTTATATTGAAAGAAGGGATAGAATGGACACCAAACACATTTTTGATCCGGCAATCTTGCCAATTCCATCAGTCATTCAACCTACTCGATCACATACGCTATGAGAAAAATCGCCGCAACAATCTCAAGTGTAAACGGGCGTTAAGGAGTGCAAAAAGATCCTTTTCACTTTGCAGATATAATATTCCTGGAGTCTCAGGCCTAGGTCAAACGTCGCTCTTCTCATGCGCCGAACCTAATACGAATGACCGAAAGTCTTTGTCTGAGCTCATTTGCATTAGGTTCAGCGCATGAGAAGAGCGACGTTTGACCTAGGCCTCAGTGCTACAATATTCTTCCTTCCATGATGTAATAACTTGACAACTTACCCAACGCTCACAGATGTTCGTAGAATTCCATTCAGAGTAACGCCCACTAAAACATTACCAACACTTTCATCTACCATGTACGATGCACTAACGATGCTAATCATTGCATCTAAAAACAAAATCGCGTTAAAAGGTTATTAACTAGTGAATTAATACAGTCAAGGTAGCGAAAAGTTCACTGGCAAAATATACTCCAAGCTAGAGACTTTAAGCAAACATAGTACAAGAAGCGTAATAGGAACCATTACCTAGAAAGAGATATTGCTCTCGCTATTGCAGTAGAACTAGAACTTATTGACCAACACTATTGCTACAGCATCAACAATTATTTAGGAAAAAGCTAGTAATGCAAAATGCAGGGGAAAGCGCTATAACATGCATGCAGAAGTACAGTAGTTTTATAGAGCACCAAATCCTACATTGGCTAATCTTTCTGGCAATTATAAGGCCCGTGTTTACACAGGAGATTTTCTCCTCTTAGTGTACGTGATCGAGTAGGTTGACTGACGAATGCATTAGCAATATTGTTGGACCAAGTATATTCGTCATTTATTCACTCCATCACATCGTTTAACACGAGAAAAATCGCATCAAAAATCGCTTGTGTAAACGGGCCTTACGCCTGTTGGGTTATTGAGTTTGTATTTACTGTCTAATTCATGCTCTAGCAGCATAATTTCAACAAAGCTACGTATGTTAGATTGAGAAGTGCGGATAATATCTTTCAATGCCAATATCTTTTCGTTTTGTGTATGACTGATGCTGAGCAATAAAGCAAAAAGTGGAATAAAATATACTATGACTTACTGTCGTTATCTATAATTGTCACGACTGTCAGGGATGGATTGTCAAGAGTGGCCAGACTGTCAAATGAAGTAGGCACACGGAGCTCTACATCAAATGTCTCATGGTCTTCAATAAAGTTATCATCCACCAACTGCACTGAATAACTCTGTGTTTGACTTCCAATGAACGGCGTAAATATCACCTGCGTGCTTGTAGTACGATAATCTAAGTCTCGGGAGGCGTCATTATTTAAAGAAACCAAACTGAAGAAAGAAGAAAAAATTGCGTGAAATGGAGCATAATTCGCTGATAGTGATTTTGAGCATATATAGTTCAAGTTAGCCATACAATTTAAAACCTGAAGTCAGTATTATAAGAATGTTAAAAACACACACACACAACCATCAGCTCTCGGGATTAGGGTGCAGGCTTGTTTCCCAGAGCAATTCATAAACTCTCGTGTTTTATTGGAGGTAATTCCTGACAGAGAGCCAACAGTTTGGAGCTCTCTGTCAGGAATTTTTCCCAATTGCTCCTGTGCAGATATTGAAATGCGTATAGTGTATATGCCACAACTTTAAATTGAAATTATAAGGTACAAAAAAAAACACACGGTGGTGAGATAATTCTATTCCACATGGGACACAACCATGCAGCTTCTTATATTATAGCTCTCATCACCATGCACGGTGTTTACCTGATTACAACATTGGTCTCCAGTTGTTCAGCAACTGCAGTAACTTCAATTCGATGTTCTTGAATTTCTTCATTAAATGAATACGCACTTTGAACAAACGACACAATTATTTCTAGAAAAAGTAAAAACTTGAGCACATGCATTGCCATGGCAGATCTAAAAGACAAATCGCGAATAAAATGACTGTGCATTAAACACTTTCAAAAGTGAAAGTCTTCTGATAAAATTTTGTACTACTTGCATCGCATTAAAATGAGAAGCGTGCATGTGTAATCGCCCTCTTCATCGCACGTGTTATACCACCATACCTGAACTGAGCTAAAGCGTGAGCTATTTACAACTGAGTACAAAAACGCGTTGGAGTTGAGCAGTGCGACTATAAATGCCATACTCAGAGTACATTGAGGATATGAAGAAAAAACTTACTGTCTTCATCTTGAATTACGATCACTGTATTACTTGTATTCACTGAAGTATCAGCTGTACTTAATTCAAGTTCTAGCGATTCTGTTGGTTCAACAATATCGTCATTCACTACTAAGAGCTGGACAGATTTACTTTTACTAGCGTCGCTGGGAGTAAACGTGAGAGATGTCGTTAACAACGAGTAATCAGATGGAGTCGTTGTCAGATCATTGACCCTCACACTAAATGAGAAGAAACACCACTTTTTTAACCATTGCTCAAACAAACGTAACTTGTTGTTGTTTACCTACGTTTTCTTTTAAAGTTTGTGCTCATGTAATGTACTCAATCATAGCACACTCCTACCTCACAGTTATATCTTTTTCAATATCACCATTTAAAACGAGATTAGCTGTAACAAGATTGACATCCTCCTGGACTACGCTATCGGGCACTTGCCAGTCGAGAGAAACGACTACAAAATAAATTGAGAAACGTCAACTAAACTGTACTGTTTAATGATGAAATTTTACAATCGTCTGGTGTACAGAAAAAAACTGAGGGCCTTATATCCGACAACAATGTTCATCACGCACCACTTATGGCCAACTTTTCATGCTATCGACTCTGGACGTCTTACGGCAACTGCAAACACTTTTGTTTCACATGCATTCCAAATTGCACAGTAATAAACTGTAAAAATGTACCAAGTCGTAAAACAACACTTACAATCATCATCAATAATAGTAACTGTAGCAACGGATGTTATCAAGGTTGTGTCAGAATCCGATGTTTCAATAAGTACCAGAAATGTTTCATCATTTTCCACTATTTTATCGTCAGAAATAGTAATGACAACGGGTTTACGTCCAGTTTCTTGAGCCTGGAAGCTCACACTGACACCAGTACGGCTCACATAGTCGATATCACCTGTCGCTGTTTGTTGTATAAGTGACAACCTGTTGGAGCATAAACAGTAAGTGATTCACGACAGTCTATCTTCAAATGTACACAATGAAAACACGGTGAAAACAGGGGGAAAACAAAGTGGCTATATATGTGCCCCAGTGTCCCTACTGTACTTGTTGTTTTCTGACCAACACCAGAGGATTTTTTGCGTTAGAGTGAGACCCTTGCCACTTAGCGACGATGGCTAATAAACAGACAAACACTAGAAAGAGAGAGTTTCCACGAAGAATGTGGCTAGGCCATGTGAAGATGTTTCTAAATATACGTCGAAGACCGAGCTTGTCAATAGCTTTGAACATCAACATATCTTAAAAAAACAATCATCAAGTTGCGATCCTAATGCGATTTGTTCACCGTTCATATGTCTATTGGTTTTGTAAATCAGCAAGTGACTCACGTTACTTCAACAATATCATCAACTGCCCCACCAACCAGTTCGACAAAGACAACCACAATCCCTGCAGACTCTTCGACGTCGTAGGTATTTGCAGATAAAGATAACGTTCCAACTGAAAGAAACAAAGAAATTAAAATTTTGATGTTGAACGGAATATTACATTTATACTTGCAGTACAACAACTATATAGATGTATTGTGGAAAATTTTCCTGCGTGAAAAAATCGTATGCTTGTTTTACCAGAGCATTGAAAAACGTAATACTTGACTGACGAGGGAAATATCCAAATCAATTTCCGTTTGTAACCGGGCAAGTGCGTTATCCTTTGAAACGCATGAGTATTTTAAAACTTATCATTATGAGCAGTCCCAATTAAAGTTCCAAACGACTGTTCTAAAACTTACTGCAATTCTTTGGTTGCGCTGTTAAAAGAAGTTCCACTATCGCATGAAGACTCAGTGTCTGGTATTCGCTACAAATTCGGAAAGCGCTAACATGTCCCCACGTAAGTCCATTTATCAAGTCAAGGAAGTTCTGATCCCAACCATAAAGGCATCCCAGTTGTGGCAGCGTCAAACCTGTATACTCTGCGACAACATTTGCCACAGTTCTATTCGAGATGCCAGAGAGATCAAGGTTGTTTGATATCAAAAGAGAATCTAGTGGACTGGTTTCGAACGTTATCTTTCCTTGAACGATAGCTACAATATTTTCACTAAAAAGCGTGTGATATTGTGTTAACAAGTAATCGTAAATATCATTCTCGCTTCGTCCAAGAAGACACGTCGCTAGCGTAGCTGTCGTTACTCTTCGTGAGAAGAAGACAGACGAAGAAGAGATTTGGATTGACGGATTACCATCATCTAGAGTATTCACGACGATATGACTACCCGAGACACCCAAGTTGACCGACAAAGCATTCGCTGCATGAGCAAAAGAGCCTACGATGACAGCGCGAACGATTATAGGCCATTCAAAAGACGGAAGAGTTGATAAAACATGCATATCTACACCAGTTTCTCCAACCAAAGCTGGCAAGTCAGAAATCGAATACCTTTCAACTAATGCGTCAAGTATAGTGGCATGAAGTTCAACCACAGGTAAATTAAGTATTTGTGCCTGAGAGAGAGTCGTGAGACTGACCAGTTCTTCAAGAGAATATTCGTAAGTCGACAGCAAGAGAGATCGAAAGGAAGGATTATTAATAGCCAAAAAAGGTGTTAGTGCTCCTGTCCCATTTGAATTCTTAAGAGAAACAATGACTTCAGGTAATGAACACGATTTAATGAACGTTGTAGTTTGACTTGCTGCAGCAGCAACGTGACTCACTGATGGTATTTCTACCCAGATACCTTCAGCCACATCCAACTGAAGAATATTGTCCATGACAAACCAACTTGAGATATTGGTCGAGCTCATAAAGATTTTCAGAGAATTCTCATCGTCAATTTCAATAGTAAACTGAGCTTCCACCTCATTAAGAGATCTTGATAGGACATAGGCGACGTTGCAGGACGGTTCTGAGGATCCCTGGCCAAACAAAACTGTGGATACAGCAAGTAATGTGTTTGATGTGACCACAGAACACTGATCAAAGTAACTGGATAATGGAATGTTTTCAATGGCGAATAGTTGAGGTTTCTGCCAATCATAGAGAATTTCAAGATCGCGAAGATTGAACGCAATGGAAGACTGATTAGCAAACGACAGCATTGTTTCAGCTTGTTGTTCTTGAGTTTCAGTCAAACCTGCAACAACGTAAGCAGTGTCAAGTGTCCTCGTCTCGAATACGTTTTTACGCGCTTGAAGTAATAGGAAGTTGGGAAAGAAAGTGTTAGATAAATCATCGAGAGTGTATGCGTTGAAAGTAGCTACATCTGCGCGAAGAAGTTCAGCCAGTTCCGACACAGTCACACCCAGCATATTTGCTCGACATTTGACTGCTTCCTGTGCGATTTCTCCTACAAATAACTGCCACTGCTCTTCTAGGACAACGACAGAACTCATATTAAGACGTTCCTCAATGGCCGTCATGTTAAAACAGAATATATCTTCCAATGTTTCAACAATCGCATTTTGCACTTCCCGTACGGCCAAAGAACTTTCTTTCAAATCTTCCATTGTGTTCCCCGTCACTCGAGTAATATCCGATATCGGCAGATCATAACACCATGTCGTGCAATTGTAAGCAAACAGCTCGTCTATTTTTAATAAGTTACGTTCTTCAAGGACGAATACATTTCTTATTACAGAAGATATCGTAGCAGAGAGAATTCTTTCCAAATCATAAATCTCTGATAAAGTCAAATCATCATAAATTGTTGCTTTGGAATAAAGTTCAGCGTCGTCTGCTACATCGTCGTCAAGAGAAGCTGGTCGGGGTATACTATCAATCGGAGCGATAGAGAGCGGGACTCTTATCGTGGTAAAAGTGGCACTCCAAGCAGGAGTGACGACAAAAGACAGCAGAAAACTCCATTTGATAACACGTAGAATCATTTTCAAATCTATGAAACAAAAAAGAATTATTACCGTTGGTTTGACATAAAAATGCTACACACTGTTTTACAATAATAGGCTATTACGGACAGTATACTTAGAACATTATAAGACTGAGGCCAGTCGGATTTCCTTGCAGTTTACATGAAGTATTACAATGGAACACCTTATCAATGAAGCAACCAGGAGCTGAGAAACACGAATCGATCCAACTCATACGCAATTCTCTAATACAGCAAGATAAACAAAAGAAAATTGAAAATGTTTTCTCTGTTGTTGCCTGATTTTCACGTGTTATTACAAGAAACTGAGCCGCTTCTGACCTGACCTACTGTACGAAAATCAGACCGAAAACATGGCTTCCACATACAATCGCCAATGTCAGCAATTATGTCTAGTGCTCTCATTTCGCCGACGGTCGGCGATGCTCTTGTGATTTTAGTTGTTGATCATGGAGGAAAAAACTATTTGTAATAAATAAAAGATTTACTCTTCAAAAACCACGAACGATGAAGGTCGCCGATCGTGAGGAACATGAAATCACCAGGCTCTAGTCTGTGATTACTGGCTAGTGAAAGCTTTTGTCTATCAGAATCAATTTTCTTTTGCAAAAGTTAATAACTAAAGCCGATAGAGTATCGTCTACAGCAGCGTCCATGTGAAAACCAAGTCGCACCCATGCATGGCGAGTAAAATTCATTGCTGTTTATACTAACGATTTTCTTCTTCAACGATGGAGGTTAAAATTTTACATTTCCATTCAATTGCAGGCGTAAGAAGAACTGAAAAACTTTCTAAAAAATCTTCAGTGTCCAGTGGCAATAAAAAATAATTACAATTTCAAAATTATCCTCAGAGATTTCTCTTATAATGATTAGAATGTTTTTCGAGGTTATTCCTATGCAGTCCAACATGAAGTCAAACAGATTATATCTGAAATTCCAGCCAAGCTCTTATTGTTGCCGGGTTTCTTTACCATGAAAGTTTTAAAGCTAAAAACTATTTGTGAATAATAATTTAAATTTCGGTTTCAGATAACAGCGAACGCTTAATTTTCCATGCGTGAAAGGTTCGCGGCGAGTGAAATAAAATTATGTGATCTAGATGAAAAAAACAAAGTAACGAGCTGTGTTTGTCTCGTAGATTTAGCTGACCAGCAGATTGGATAGTCCAGTCTTTTGAAAGATAATAACTCAACTTAAATTCAACGATTTAAGCATTCTTTCGTTCTCTTAGAAGGAAGCAACATGCTGCGCAAAGCAATGCCAATACGATGTAAATAAGGTGGCCATAGAAATGATTACTAAGAAATGTTTGACTATACTGCATCGAAACTTGATGTCTTCACGAGGGAAAAAACTACATATTCTTTGGTCATTGCTTATATTTCATTGTGACGAGTAAAATCAAATGGTGTTATTCAGAGAAACAATCGTCACTATCTCAGCAATACTATTTAAAAATGCTTAACTATATATTACAGCCACTTAAAAACCAATTGTTTTTAAGAGTGGCAATGGTATTATTTCTTCAAGTGTAAATAATCTTACAATCGTTTTTGCAACATTTTATTTCAAAAAACCTCATAAAGGACAAAGTTTTTGTAAAAGGTAGTTTGGATGCGGCTATACAGCTTTAAATTTAAGGCTATATTATTCAGTTTTACAATCATTGAAGCAAAACTACGTTTCAACTGCGTGCTTACGTGCACTGCTTTCATAAGTTATAAACTTATGAAATTTTAATGGCATCTGTACTCTTTTTGTCTACTTTTGTTCTGAAGGGTAGGCTTATTATATAATGACATTATCGTCACACAAAAATATACCGCCAGCTTTAAGTGTATGTCTAAAACACATGCAGGTATGTGTACTTCTTTATCCGTATGATGTAAACTAGTCAGTGGTATATTTCTTTCTAAAGTTTTCAGTCTTTCCATCAAGTTTGGAGAAAAAAAAATTGAAGCAAAAATTATACACTGTATATAAACATACATACCTTAACGGTGACCTGCGCCAAGACGGAAAGTCAACCGCAAAAGCTTTGCCCAAATCTCCTCGGATCTGCCTTGCTGTTGGTCCGATAACAAAGTCTGAAACAAAAAAGAAAAATTAGACTATTTTATGTAATGAAATGACGACAACCATACCAGAACTCATGACTCCATCGTAATGATGTAAATCAAAAGAGTCATGATCAGACAGTGGTTGAACGTGGAGTAATTAATCCGCAGAATTTCCGTAGTTGATGTAACTTCACTACACTAGAGCACTTTAAAGAACTAATAAAAAAAGACAACATGGTTTTCTTACCTAAAGTTGATTTACGAAGAGTTTATGCAGAGAAACTACATAAAAGAGAGCAACCCAAACTGACTGAGCGCTCGAATGGTTTGAGTATGAAGGGAATTAGGCACCCCGTGTACACATTCAATTCTATGTTTAATTCACGAAAATACATTCCGTTTCCCAAATCACTGTGTTTCATCAAAATTGTTAGCCGTGTCCTTGGTAGCCAAAAAAACAGGCAATGGTTAATTATACGACGGATGGTACTAAACTGCATCGTATGCAGATACCCGAGGTCCAGTAAAAAGTCGATTCGATTGATAAACCTATAGAAAACTTGTTTATTTGCATATTTGTTTGTTATATTTTTCAAAATATGTTTCTGCCATTTTTAATGTCGAAGTAAATGCATAAGATAAAATCAGCTTTCCTCAAGCAAGATAGTCCCGTCACCGATTGCTGAGAAACTTAAACTGCATGAATATTCCAAATCGCTACAGTTGGCCAAATATGGAATCACCCAGAACTTCTAGTCATAAAATGAAATGCACAGTATTTTCAACTTTTTTCACTGGTTGCTTGCATATTAAAGTTTTCATGAAGTTGTTATCACAGGCAATTGGCTTGGCATAGCAAACCTAGGTGAATATTAAAAGATATATCATGAAAGTGGTAAACTAGAGTAAAGTAAGCTCGTAGGAGTATAGCGAAAATGCTAACGGCAGGTGGTATATTACAGACTGTGAGCAAAAATACTTTTGAAGTGTCGTAACACACGCAATTACAATAAATTAACATAACTTTATAGTGTGGCAGTAGATTCATCGTGATTTTTAGAAACATATTTGACAGTAGACTACGGTTACAATTAGAAGCCAAACATACTGTACTTGTTTTTGCTATACTAAATCGTTTTTGTAGGGTGTAATGTGCATTATTCAAGGAAAGTCGAGCAACATACCAAGTGCATGGATGACGCTATCCTGCATGCACGGAAAACCGTTTGGTAATTGTTTTATATAAGAATTAAAGTGAAACAACGGTTAACTTTATAACAATTGTTGATGAAATGTGAAATTCTCACAACAGTCGTGCAGGATAGTCTCACCCTGCACTGGTGTTGGCCAATCAAATTGCGTGTTTCACTGTAGTTATTACATAAAAGTTTACAATATGCGCTTTAGCTGCTAATCCGTCACAGCCACAGCGCATGTCTGCACGGTTCACGCGCACGGGCAAAGGAGTTGCAATAAAAACAGCTTCTAATCAATAAGTTAAGTCTTTATAGTCATATCTTATAAAGTTGCCCACATCCTAAAATGCATAGGTGTAGCCATTTCTTTATTGAAAATACCAGGCTCAGCATGCAACATACCAAGAACCTACTAGGCCAACCCATGACAACCTAGTACGCACGGCTTTTCTTAAATGAGCAATAGAAAGTGGCTAGACTGAAACGTATAGTGAATACACTATATTGCATGGAATTATAGAAGCAAGACATCTATTCCTTCGACAGTTCAAAAGACGCCCGTTATAACTGTTTTTTGGACAACTAATATGCTGTGACTCCCCCTCGCTATACCACGAACTGGTAAACAATGATTCGGTCATCAAGTTTTCAAAATTAAGCATGAGTTACCAACTAATCGCTATGTAATTTTGAAAGTAATTTCGTGGTATATTTTATCGGTTTCAAAATTCAAGGCGTAGTTTAACTCAGCAGAGTAGAATAACTCTTGATTGGCTCGTAATACATTGTACGTGTATTGGTGAGTGTGTTGTTGATGTTATATTTTATTATGCATATTTCATATTTTAACCCTTTAAGGCTGGTTTTCATATCGCCGTAACTGTCATAAACAGAAAGTCACGATCCCTCTTGAATGCCAAAATATTCTATTTTCTTGGCAGAAAATCTGATAGATAAGTTACACATTACCAACTAATAATTCCTTTTCTTGTAATTGGTTAGAAAGTGTTCTAATTCAACTATTTAGAAAGATCGTCACTCTATGTTTACGACAATTATGACGATATGAAAACCAGCCCTTAAGAACACTGAATGAACAATGTTTTACGATTTGGTTACATAATAACATTACACAATCTGTAGATGCATGTTTTACAGATGAACAATTCGTAAAATAAAGTCATGGTAAACTCTCTACAAGTATAATTATTAGTATTCTGTTTCAAAAACATATACTGTAGAGCACTTTTGACTGATCTTGAAGCACTGAATAAAAGAAGCATGATAGTTTTGCTCCAGTTGTTGGTATGTTAATTATGACGTTTAAGATTAGTGACTAAAATGTTTTTAATTTATAATCTGTTTACAACGTTGTTGCCATAACAAGAACACAATATATGCGATGAATTTGTTATACTCTATATCTCATTAGTGCGCATGCAGTCAAGTCGCTAAGATATTTGTGTACACTGCATGTCACTGAAGAAACTGATAGTATTCTTATGGTACAGATTCAAGAAACCATGCATAGTCACACACAAGGTCACACAATTCATCAAAAAGATGGCCGCCTTTTTTCTAATCTAATTAGTTTTTTACCTGACTTTAGAAATGTTTTAAATCAAGAGCCTTAAAGATGCATGCTATTTCTAAGATGAAAAATTTTGCAGGCTATCGCTAGCATATCGGTTTTATCTCAAGCTATACGCTCAACATCTATACGGAAATACAAAATGAACAGGAAAACACTACCCAGAAACGCCTCTCTTCTTGTACAGAAGAATGTTGTGAATGTTGTGATCAATTTTTAGCCAGGATATCATTGTCAAAGAAAGAGTACACGGAAAACGTCTACGTTTTCTTATATAAAGCATGACTAATTCCGCCAGTTAAATTGTATATATGCTGTTAGAGTAAACAACTACAAACTTGAGGAGTTTTTGTACAAGAACGTCTTGTAAAGTTCCGAAGAGATGGTATGTGATGGACGGTTTTATCTTAGCAATAAAAAATGTTTCACACGAGAAATTAGCATACCACAAACTGACCTTTTGTAAGAATACAAAACATCAGTCAAGCTTGATTGATACAAACTGTTGGAACTCCCGATCAATTCAAAACATAATTAACCACACAATCTTGTGTGTGATCCTATAACTATGCTATACTAAAATTATTCCTAGTTGGAAACTTTTTATCTGAAGTTATATATTGGGAAAATGTTTTAGTAGAAGTTGTTAGTGAAAAAAAACAACGAAGTTAGCAGATCGATATACAGGGTGTCTCAAAAAAAACGTAATCCAACCTTAGCACGTTATTGTGCAGAAATTACTGGGTAAACGGGTGCAATTTTTTGATATTTAGAAAGATCAGGCTTTTAGCTATTGAATGA